>MPVS01000324.1:0-24320 GCA_001931775.1 Fomitopsis pinicola
GAGGGGGGCTCAATGGGTTCCCTAGGATCCGCGCCTGCGGGCCAGGATATGCTCATAACGTCGGATGCCTAGTTCCCTCGGAAAGGGTACACGGAATGATTTCAAAAATAGTCTTCGGTATGTGCGAAAACTCCTGCACGTCCACGTTTGAGGGATTGATCGACAGACCAGGGTATGCGGCGACGAAGCGTGACCAATTGTAGCCGCCTGGCGCGCAGACATGCCACAGAGTAGCTCATACTGCAGTTGGATCTACGTGTTGTATCAAGAACTTCCTCATAACTTATTCGTCACGAATGTCGTGTTCGTGTGGTTTCCAATCATCATTTCTCAGTCTCGTTATCATACTCAGTCCCTGGCACTACTGATTCTGAACATAGCATCGACCGAGGTTGAGTTGCATCCGAACGGAGTATGAACGGTTCAATAGCCATCCGGAGCCTTCAGTCTGACCTCCTCCAACGAGCAGTTCTTACTTCCTCGCAAGCTTTGACACGCAGCACACTTTCCTTCTCGTCAAGTGTAGCAAATCGCGTGTTGCAGTGGCACGCTTATGGACACTTTCCGCACGGACTCTTGGCGAAAGCCTGGTGAGCCAGCAGGAGTACTAAGGTTCATATCAGGCCTGCTTGCTCGACGAGGCGTTCTCCGCGCGCACCGGCGGGAGCAACCGCGGCGCGTCGAAGCCGCAGGACGGGTCAACATGCATACCCTCCATGGTATGTACATATGTCGCAGGCTCCTGCCCTCGTCCAGAGTGTGTATGCGTTGGAACCTGAAGCAATCCGAATCATTGCGACATCGCAGTAGTCATGGCATTCGCAATGGGTCCTCCACACTCTACGACGCGCGCAAAACTCGTACCTATGCTCCATCATCACCTCGACCGCACTTTTCCCGCCTTCCTCGCACATCTAGACCGAACTCAGGGTCCCCGTCACCGCAACAAATGGAGACTCACACTCACGCGGCGGTGGCAGCACACACCTTCCGTCCCCTCTTCAAGTCACGTCCAGAGGGCGCCCCCCCCACACTAGGCGCTCCTCGAGGTGCCCATATGTGTAAGCGCCAACGTGAACCGTAAGCGCGAAGTTGTTGGTGTGATTGGACCGCCTTTACCCGAGGGTGAGGGCCAGAGGCTCATGGTCTTCGTCGGGTTCACGTCGCTTGAGAACATCCCATAGATATTCCAGGGGGTCCCAGAGCCTAGGCAGGCTGTTGTGGACGACCCCGGCGTCGATGCATTTGTCAAGGAAGCCACGCAACAAGGATTGAAGCGCAATGAGACGTTCTCCTCGAAGGGAGGCCGAGTGGGAAGATGAATCCGTTCCTGGGGAAGCTCGCAGAGCACGGACCCGCGAGGAAGACGTGGGGCTTGATGCAAGGGCAAGCATGGCTAACCCCGTGCCAACACCCCACAGTTTCTAACAACTCCTCGCAGAGTTTCGCTGCATTGCCAAAGCGACGTCGGCGCGCTCGCGATGACGCTCTTCGCGAAGCTGTAGCAGTGGCAAGCACTCCGAATCGGCGCAGACAAAGTGGATGCGTACCTTGGGGGCGCCATCATTGAGCGCATGACCGTCACAGTCAACGCCGCGTTCGCCTCACCCGCCGAGCTCTCCGCGCAGCTCCCCATCTTCGTCGAGATGCACACGCGAACGGCGCGCCTTGCGGTGCACTGGGCCCTGCCGCGCAAGTCGTATGCGCGCTCGGTGGGGATGGATGACGGCGTATGACCCACAGCTGGAGGGGTTCGCCGTGCCGGGCACGTTGCTGAAGAGGGACAGTAAGAGCGCGGTATTGGGGGTGGGCGGGCTATTGGTCAGGATCGTCACGTAGGATGCGGTGGCAGTGCGGAGTGCGGGCGAAGAGATGGTGTCGCGCGAGGGCAGCGTGCTGCTTGTTTACTATCGCTTCCGCTCCGAGTGCAAACTCTTGTAGCAATGCAGCCGCGTCTGTGTTTGAGAGATGAGCAGATGTGTGACTTGCGACTCCGAGGGCCTGAGATACTGTCTGACTCGCTTCTTGGTTAAATTGAGCCGTCTGTGCACATCCGTTATATGTTCTTGATTACTCCTACATGCGGCGCACCATATATGCTTACTCACCTTCGATTTCACGCTCAGAATACTCGTCTCATCTTTCATCCTCGTCGAATTTGTCACCTTGTGCAGGACTACTTTCCGTGTGGTGTACTACTACTAGGTAGTAGAGGTAGGTGTGGATATGCGGCCAGTTGGCCGCTCGGACACCGACTTAGTGGCCTAGGGACGGAAAGAATGCCCAATAAATGCGCGTCGCTGGTATTCCCGGGCTGTCGAGACCGCGAGCTGGCGGAAGAAATGCAAGAATCATGCCAGTGCGCGGTTGTCTGCCACTGCCAGCGCCACGACGTGTTCTAGCACGTGACGGCGTTCACAAGTGCGTCGTCCGGACTCAGGCTGCTTGCGTCTCCAGTCTCAGTCTGCTAGCTGACGAGCTATGCGCACTCGACAGGTCTGTTCTGTCTGCGGCCCTCTCTTGCTCCGTCATAGACGTTTCCGGCGTGCTCTCTGGTCCTTGTTCTCTCTTTGGCACTGTCTCCCCCTCGTGGGCGCTGTCTCCCTCGGCAACTTGAACTTGGCGAACGTGTGCGCGCAAACGACGGACAACAGATTTGAGTCAGCTCATACACTAGGTACCAGGTGCGCACTGTGGGAATGCGGCATGCTATCTAGGTATTGACTACACAGTGCAGGCATGGACCTTCATACCAGGGTCACTTTCAATCAATAACCGCATACACCCGCAACCCGCACACTGCTACGTTACTTCTCCCAGTCCCCTACGGCCTCTCTGACATACCAGATTTCTCTGTCCGCTGCATGCGCTGTATCATTTCGGCCTTCCGCTCAGCATCGCACACACATCGCTAAGCGGCCCTTCTGTGTTTTGTTAACGCACCCTCAGCCCATCCCTGTGCGCTATCATACATCTCTACCACTACAAGCTCATACGAAGGCAATCATCTATCGAGACGTGCACGATAGCAAGATCGAGGTGGTATGACCAGAATGTGAGTGCACCTGTCGAATGCGCGCGTGCGCTGTCTCACTCACCTTTGCTTCCAGCCGCGACCGGTATTTAGTCGGTCACTATAATCGCGCGTGTCTCTTTCCTTCAGGAAATCGTCAGTGACCATTCTCGTGCACCCGTGAGTAGCCCAACCACGTTTTCTGTGCAACACCGACTGACCTTCCTGTCCCGCACCTCCGCCTGTTCGTGCGCGCCGTCCAATATCTCGACGGGTTGAAGTAGATCAGAAGGTAAGATTCAGTCAGGACGTGCGCGGTGTTCAGAGGAGGAGGCGAGGTCGAGCTGGGGGGCCAGGGTACCCCATTCGTCAGCGTACCATTCAAACACGCGCACGTACTCGCTCACTCACCTGTGCTTAGTGCAACCCCATTCCTCCGAAGCTCGCCGTCGCGCGCATTTGCGCTTCGACGTCAACCTTTCCTCGCCGCTCACTGTCTCGATCCAGAGCAACCCGCTCGCGGGCCGTAGGCCCCTGCGATTGCATCAGATTCAGACCACTTCGGAACTTACTGCGCTAGGGTTGCGTCTGCACGCTGGAAGACCTTGGCCTAAGATCTCGGTGCCTCCTTTCTTGTTTTGACTCCGCATTACTTCGTTCGCAGACGCCTTAGCCGTGCGGAATAGTGTCGAGTAATTCGCGACAGCCTGTCCGTCGCGCAAAGTCGCTGTCACTTACCAGGCTTCTCGACGAATGAAACATCGTCGGCTCGTCCACGCCAGGCTCTCGCGCACGTCCCTATGCAGCACTAGTGCCAGTCAGACTCGCTCTTCGCCGGGCCCGCTGGTATCAATGTCGAGGCGAAGTGAATGCTGCGCATGGGCACCCCAGAGCCGGTGCGTTGGAGCCACACCATTGACCGGTTCTTTGACAAGGAACTGCATCCATTTGATCGCGATAGCTTGCTCGAGGGACCGCACTCAGGCTGGAGGGGATGGTGGCACGCGCACGTAATGGAGAACTGGGAGCACCTCGTGAGATGCATCGAGAACGCATTCCGTGTCGTGGGCGTGCGCTGTTGGCACGGTTGGCTTCCCTGCCGTCCATCGAGATGGTCCCCCTCTGCGCACCAACGAGGTGTCCGCCTGCGTGTCCGAACCAAACGCAACGGTCGCCAGCGTCTTGCCGCGGAGACTCTAACACTGCAATGCGCGCTGCCATGCTACCGCAGACTCGCGGACTGGTGCATCGCAAGCACGTTGCAGCTCGACGCACAACTGATCTTCTGTGTTGATCCAGGTCGGTTGCTGTGCGCGCTGCTTACTCACGAGACAACAGTGTGTAAGGCTCAAGCACAGCAGGATCTTTGCCTGTGATTCGCAGTGTCCTGATGCGCAAGTCACGCCCAAGACCGACGCCAATCGGACGCCGCCGTGAATGAGGTAATGTATACCTCGACGGACTCTGGGAGTATTGATGAATTACGCCCTGTGTACCCATTCTACAGCATCGCCGAATTTGACCGCCACTTTGACGAGGGGCTCTCTTCGCGCGCTGGAAGTGACAATGGATGCGAGCTGCAGTGGCAAGACGACTCCACGTGTGTGCTCTGTGCTAAGTATGTATTTCTCAAGGCCCTTCTCGTCATTGTCGCTTGTGCGTGCCCGTCCGTGTCCGAGATACAACGAGACGATTGGCTTGTGACGGCCTGCGACACTTTCTGGCTCGTTTCTTGGTTCGATCCAGCCGCCTGTGCTCTTGGCCCTGCTTCTGCTCGTGCGCGTCTGATAGCTGCTTGCAGTTGCTCCTGCAGGCGGCGCGCCATATCTTCTGCCTCGGCTTTGATGTCGTCGTCTTGTAGACGAAGACTTCATACGCCGTGTGGTTTGCGGGTGTATTGAGATATGGAGGCCGCTCGAAGTGAGAGAAAGGTTACGGGGATGAACGCCCAATATGTCATGACCGGATCTATACGTTGCTGGCATCCCCGGGCTTACGACAGCGCGCGAGCTAGCAGAAGAACACAAGTCGACGATACCCAAAGCGCGTCATGAGGCCGTCTCACAGTCGGGCAACCAGTTGAACCTGAGCTGCAACTCGAGCCTACTCAGACGCCTTCATGGTATGCGGTCTCAATCGACCTTCGCGTTTCGCGACTGCTCTGTTCTCTTTGCGCTCACATCTATATGCCCCCGTCGACGTCCCTTGTTGCACTAGTCTGGCATGCCATATACTACTAGTGCTAGGTCCCGACTGACATGCACCCTATTACCTGAGTCACTGACCATCGCCAATCGCATACGCCCGCAACTCGTGTTGCTTGGCTACTTCTCCCTGCCGCTATGCTATCGGCCTCCCTTCCAAATGCGCTATATCTCCTCCACCGACCCTCCTATCCCTCCATCGCTGATAGCACACCAACACACCGCCTGTGTCGACCATCGACTTGCCTCCGCGACACCTCCCCCTGCCGACCGGTGACGCCTGTCTAGCCAGTCGACCCTCAGCATGTTCTTTGCGCATGCATGTTCTTCACTCATCTCCGACTCGTCCTGTTCTGACTCTTCGCTCCTGAAACTATCATTGACCTTCCTCGCACACTCGTGAGTCCAGCCTCGTCTTCGGCGCGGTACTTGCAGTGCTTCTTGTTCCAACCTGCACTCTTGACCGGTTCCTGCGCTGCCGATATCTCGACTGCTTCAAGATGATGCGAGGGTGGAACTGCCATGACGGTGCGTGGGTGACGAGAGGATGTCGGCGAGCTCGAGCTGGGAGGATCAGATAACTACCTGTCAGTGCACCTCCGAGTCCCGAAAATACACGGGCGCAATCTCACTCACTTGTGCATCCAGCTGAGACAGATATTCCGCCAGTCACTATGCGGGCACCCTCTCTGCCAAACTCGTCCTTCATCGTTCGAGAGATCGCGCCCGCCACTCCGCTCGATCGCGCAATGGCCGTCTGACGGCAAGGACTGTGACTATGACTCGGACACCGAATGGCGGGGAGAAATCGAGGCGCTCATCGCCGCCCAGCAGTGCGAGAGCAGCTCTATCGGGATGGCCCCGGGAGTACGGGTGTGAGGGCTGTCATGCAAGACCACGCCGAGGCAGCGGCCCTCGCACGCTCGAAGCGCACCGATGAGATCATTGCACTCAACAAGACCATGCGACGCGCAATCCTCGGGGGCAAGACATGGGAGGAGGAGGAACGCGAGTGCGCAGCGGAGCAGGCCAGGCTGGAAGGTAAGGCGAGCAGTGCGTGCGCAGGGCGGTTCGGGTGGCTGATGGAAGTCGGTGTGCGCACCTTTGGCCGTGCGCTCGACGAAGACCACAATATGTGAGTCACCGTCCACCTTTATGGCTCGGTACGTTGATCTCCCTATCTCTCGAGTGCGTGCGCTGAATCACTGAAGTCCCTCGACCGCTGCGCCACCATTGGCGATACCCTCTCGCCTTTAGCGCGCACCCGATGCTGAGGTGTTCAAGGCGGCGCCGATGGCTGCATTGTCGCGGCCATCGCACTTTGGCTGGAGCGTGGGGACTGTGGTGGTTTTGAATGATGACGATGAGTGCCCTACTCGTTCAGCCGCTCAATACATCTAAGTATAGCACCCCTATGCCAGTGACTTCCTATCGCTGATAGGCTCCGAGGCATGACAACAAGGGTCCAATGCCATGGAGAGGTGCTCACAGAGGAGTAAGTATTCGGAGCACCTCGCTCACATGTCACTATGAGCGGTTTCTATAGCAGCCGTCGAGACTGACTCGGGGAAAGCGACAGAAATGACATGTCATTGCGCAGAGGATGCAACCAGAGCCGCGCGTGTTTCGCGCGACAATTCTGCGCACCTGTTAACCTCCAATCTTCTCCGTCGTCACTCGAGAAGTCGCACTCGCCATCTCCCTACATCGCGCAATGGTCGACTGAAGGTGAGGACTCGGACACTGAACGGCAGCGAGCGATGGAGGGGCACATTGCCTGCTAGCAGCGCAAGAGTCTATAGGAATAGGCCCCGGGCGTACAGTGAAGGGCATCATCTGCGAAGACTCGAGGCGGTAGCCCTCGCGCGTTCGAAGGGCGAAGAGGAGATCATCGCTCTCAGCAAGGCCATGGAGCGCGGGCGAGCGGTGCATGTGCAGGGGGTGGCAATAGATAAGATAGATATGCGATTAATGTATTCAAAAGGCTGACCAAGTATAGCACTCATCATTGTAACTCAATACCACCCCGGCCATGCTTACACCAAAGTGAATCGGCCGCGATGACGCAGCCATCGCCAGCTCTTGGTATGCGTCGCTCAGTGTCGGGTGAGCATGGAACGTCCGCGTGAGGTTCTCTGAGCTCGCGCAGTGCTCGACCGCAAGTGTCGCCTCCGCAACATCCCCCTCGCATTCAGGCCGATGGTACGCACACCCAGGATGCGCTCTGTCTCCACCCCAGTGAAGTGCTTAAACGTGCGCCTCTTTTCGAGGTTCGTCTGAAGTTCGCGCGCGCATCCGCCTAGAAGGGGAACTTGCTGGTCTTGTACATCACGCCCGCCTGCTTCAACGCTCCGGCTGCGCGAATCAGGTGAGCTCAAGCTCCGGGTGCATATGTACCACACGAGTCGGGATCGCTTTTCGTGGTAGGTGTATTTGACTACTGTGATGCCCTCCTCCTCGGCCTTGTGCGCGAGCATGGGTTCGAAGGTGACGTCGCCGATGCGCTTGACGTCCTCGACGGAGGTGCGGTACTGGTCTTCGATGATTCAGTAGCGAAGGTTCGTGTTGGCATGAACTTGATGCCCTGGCCGCCGTACTCAGTGAGCGTTGGCGCTCATCTGTGAGCAACCATCGCCCCAAGGTCCCGCAGCAGTGCCTAGGCGACCATGACCTTCACGAACATCGCGAATTTGCGGAAGGGGCCGGCGCTCTGGATCTGCGCGGACGAGGTGCGGTCGCACGTCGCGGGCGACATCTTCGAGTGCATGTACGTGTCCTGCTCAGCTCCCTGTCTTCGTCGAGATACTCACATGGGGGGCGCACTCGTGGACGGACGGCGGTGTACGAGCCGCCACTCGAGGAGTTCATCGCGCTGGGGATGGTACTGAGGAAGGGTAGAGAAAGAAGCGTGAACGTATAGGGCGTGGTGGTGGCGCAGACTGGGACCGGGGAAAGGGTGCTGCGCGAGCGTGGTGTGGTGTATGTCGGGCGTGGACATGGAGGTCAAATTGAGGAAAGTGCGAGGGCGATGAGGGAGGACGAGGTCTGATGAGTAGGCTGGAGAGGTGAGCTGGACGGTCGTAGTAGCAATGTCTACTTGGACGAGGCGTGTTGAGTGTAGCAATAGTCTGTCCGAGATCCCGCACATGCCTCGTGTTGCATTTAAGCCGCACTCGAGTGGTACCAGGTGCAGCACCGAAAGTGCAGCCCACTCGGTGAGTAGGTGGCGTTGACGACATCTCTTGTGTGCATACCAACCAGCGCGAGCTATGGAGAGCCTCGCGGGAGGGACACGTTGAGCGGAGGGCGACGTTGGGAACCGCGCCTGCCACGGCCTCATGAGTGCCGGGTCCTAACTTCGCCATTCCAGGTACAGCCACCAGCCGTACAGACTTGAGTGTCGTGTCTGTTGCCGATAGGAGGAGACGAGAGAGTCGATTTGATAGCTCACTGAAGCCTCGACATTCAGTGGCAACAAAATGAGGTGCCCTAGACTCGGGGATGAGAATGGATGGCACGGAATCAATGCGTGAAACAGTACCGTCCCATATGTTGTCGTTGTCGTCATAGTCGTCATCTTGATCGTCCGTCCCTTCGTCTTCCTCCTCGAGGGTGGCTTCCCTCTCTACCTGCCCTTGCACGGGCAGCGCCACCTGGGCGATGGTCTGCTCCAGTAGCCCCATCTGCTCTTCGGACAGCGATGTAACGTCTGAAAGTATCGACACCGCCGTCGGTGTGTGTGCCTGAACCACAGACTGCGTAGGATGATCCGCTACAGCACCACCGCCCTGAGTCATGGCGATAATGGTCGACAGCGTCTGGGGCGTGGCAGGAAGGGGTGTGGGCCGGCGGTGCTGCGACTTGCTGCGTAAAGTGGGCCTTCTTGGGGCTCTGCAGGGCGGGGCGTGTCCGAGTAACTTCGTCACGTAGCCGTGCAGCAGCGAGTGCAGTCCAAGTGCGATCGACTGGGCTTCCAGCGAAGAGGTGCATCTCTCCTTCCGGTATGTCGTGCGGCCCCGAGTGGCTAGTGTACAGCAGGTGCTCACCCGAGCCGCCACCTCCGCCCGCGCTCGACTGCATCGAGCTCCCAGGATTCCCGACTTATATCTTCGCGCGGTGCACCGCCTCCTCCTCGCCCTGGGCCTCAGGCTTTCCCGCCTTCGCGATCTCTGCGTACACAGGCGCGCTCGCCCCTCGCCGGTTCTCCTGGTGCCGCTTCATCGCGTCGCCCAGGCTGAGGAACTCCCCGCACCCGCCGCAGCAGTACGCGCGCTGTATATGCAGGTGACCATGCCGCCTGAGGTCATGGCCACGCGCGGAGCTCGCGTTGGAAAAGACTCGGAGTGACCAGTCGACAAGTAGATGCACTCACTAGTGCGCCGCTTCAGGGAGAACAACCGGCAGGGCACCGTCGAGCATTTCAGGTAAGAATACACTGCCATGCCAATGTCTGGTGTGCTGGTGCTAGAGGTGTTGCTCCAGTTAGATGTGTGCACTGCGGTTGCGGTTGGGTGGGGTTGTAGGAACGGACCTGGATGCCACCGAGCACGCCGAGCATCTAGATTAGCCCAGAGAGTTCTTGCAGAGCGGCCGCGCGATCGCCTGCTCGGGACGCAGACGTAAGGGTGAAAAGGATTATTCGGTGAAGCTGGAGATGGATAGAAGCGATGTTACTCCAGGCTAAGTACATATCGACCGCGTGAAGAGGCAGAATCGGCGCCTCACGTGATGCGGCGTCGACAGCGTGTCATGACTCATCGGGCCCGGAGAGGTGAACTCGCCTGCAACGGACGTCGTCCAGTCGCAGTCTGTTCTCTCTCTGCGCCCCTCCATGCGCCCTTGTCGGCGTAATCTCGCGTCCGCGCTGTCTCCCTTTCGTGGGCGCTGTCTCACTCGACAACATACATCCTCGCGTGGCGCACCGCTTCCTCCTCGCCCTCAGGCCTGTCCACCTCCTTGATCTTCGCATACGCACACACGGTCTCCATGACGCTGTCTTCGCCACTTCCACGCCCCCACTACTTCTTTCAGGTACACTGCCGCTGAAGGAAGCTCCGAAGAAGCTCGCAGTTATCGGCAGCGTCTGGAGTCGCCTCGGAGCAGATTCACGGTCATCGAGTTCCTCGGTGCATTGACGGTGCGGATATCAATGAGATAATTGTGTGCGTAGAGTCGTGATTACTTCATACCCCCTCCCTTATGCTTACATCCACTGTAGCACGCAATTCCTGCGGATCCTGGCGAAGCAGGGCGTCACGTTCATGCTCAACACGGAGGTCATGGAGGCTGAGAAGCGGGACGGCAAGGTCTACCTCAAGACTGAGGGTGCCAGGGCGGGTCAGGAGTCGATTGTGAGTCGCATATATGCACTCGTATTCGTCCTGAATAATGTGCCTCCTGCGCATTAGGTTGACGCTGACGTCGTGCTCGTCGCCGTCGGTCGTGTACCTGTTACCTCCAGGCTCGGACTCGACAAAAATCGGCGTCCAGGTCGGCCCCCGCAACCGCGTCGTCATTGACGATCAGTACAACGCGTCCGTCCAGGGCGTTAGGTGCATTGGTGACGTCACCTTCGACCCCATGCTCGCGCACAAGGCCGAGGAGGAGGCCATTGCGGCGGTCGAGTACGTCAAGACCAACCACGGGCACATGAATTACCACGCGATCCCGAGTGTCGTGTACACGCACCTGGAGGTCGTCTGGTTGGGGAAGCAGGAGCAGGAGCGGGGAAGGCGGGGGTGAAGTACAACACCCGCATGTTCCCCGTCCAGGCGAACTCCCGCGCGAGACGAACCTCGACACGGAGGGCACGGTGAAGTTCGTCACTGATGCAGAGATAGATCGCATCCTGGGCGTGCATATCATCGGCCTGAACGCAGGTGAGATGATTGCGGAGGCGACGCTTGCGGTCGAGTACGACGTGAGCTCGGAACACGTCGGACGGACGTGCCATGCGCACAGGACGCTGAGCGAGATGGCTGTGTCGTCGCGGCGGGTTCCCTTTGGTCCAAGCTAGGTGGTGGTGGTGGTTTGATTGAGTCACGATGAGTGCCATACTTGTTCAGCTGTCGAATACATCTATAGTATCATTGTTTCTTTGCTATTGTTGACGCGCTTTCAGGCTTGCTACGAAGTGCTCGTGGTGTTCATGGCTAGCAACGGTAACTCGGTGGAAGTCAAGGACTCGAGACAGCTTTAGATATACGTCTCTATGGGCGGTTTGTATGGGACTGTCGACTTGAGGAAAGGGACAAAAACACACAACGTTGAGCCAAGGATGCACAAACGCAACCAGAGGCCCGTGTGTGCTCTACAATTCTGCACACCATCGATATGATTTGTCGATTTCACTCTAGTCCCATTCGCGTAAGTATACCCTCCCACTTGTCTCCTCTGAAGCAACATACTCAACAAGCGGATGTTGGAGCGTACCCGAGTGCCTGTGTCTGCCTGCGGACCGTAGCGGTTTGTCATTTGCAGTCCTTGAGAAAAGCCGATCTGACTGATTTTTGTGGTTGCCTGTGATCAACTCAACCACGTCTTGGGCGGCGTCCAACGAAGTCTTGTAGATATCCCGCGGCAGCGCCATGGGGCTTAACAATCCTTGCCCACTACTGAGTTGGTGGAAATCGGTGGGTAGCATTGATACACTCACGGTTGTCTGCGGGGGTGACACATGCATTGCAGATATACCAGGGTAGTAGTAGGTGCGCACAGCCCACTCCAATCACGCCCATGTTTCTCACACTTAGTTCGCAGGAGTCTACTTTGTTCTTGATTATCTATCGTACTTCTTGGAAGATGCAAATGATCGTATCTTCGTTCAACAGACCTTCTATACATCCAGTGCAGAATCTATCTCGACATCAAGTTCTGGACTCACCTTTCTCAGCGCCTCTTCGTTATCGCGAACAGCTGCACAGCAGCGCCGTACTTTGTATAAGAGGTGAACAGTCCTGTGAACATGAATGGCAAATCTCATTCACTGCCACTGTGAGTCTCCGCAGTATTTACTGAGAATGAATGGCCCGCCTTATAGTACTTGCGCGAAGCCTTTTTATTCTAGACACAAGCAAGCAATGAGCAACTCCGCGACGCAAGAACTCATTGCAGATCTCGGTGCAGTGTGGGTCGTTGCCTTCAATGCATCACCACTGACAATGACCGGATTCGCAGTGTTATCGACAATTACTGCCTTGTAGCCGCCATGAGTACGCTCTGCATTCACTGTGTTTGTATCGTTGCTCAAGCTCATGCCTCACAAATCTACATTAGCCCTCTATGCATGCGAAAGATGCTCCACCCTCGATCAGGAAGTGCGCTACATATGGCACTATCGACTTTCTGGTGTTTCCGCATTGTACATGGCCTTGCAAGTGGCCACTGTTGCATGGTTTCTTTTTTATGCTATTCAACAGTTAATGGCACTGCACTGCAATGTACGTCCTAACCTTGCACAGCGCTGTCCTTTCACTGAATTCGATCACTTATCAATAGATGTGAGCAGTGCTTCACATTCCTATGATATCTGCGAGATTTTCCGATCATGTAACAGTGCACTTCCGGAGGCAATTCTCACGTTCGCCATAATTGCTTGCTACGAGATGGTTGTCGCTGGTGTGTAAGCACGTTAACATGGTGTGCTTTGAGACAGTACTCAGAAAGTGCGAATTAGTCATCGCTTCGCTGCGAGTATACGCTGTCAGTGGCGGACGGAGGCCGAACTGTCTCCATTTTGGTCTTCGGGCTTTCAATGGTGATGGTAGCCTATGAGATTGTACGTCATATGCAGTTGAACGCGTCCAACGCGGAGCTAATTGCACTTGTGCTGAATAGTATGGTGCTGCGACATTATTCGCCATTGCAGTGCCCCCACCTTTAGGTTGCGCGATCGGGGACACATCACCCAACACAGCTAATATGTTAGGACTACTCACGCTCTCACATGCTCATCCCTACTAAACCGCACTTGCACATCACACTGTTCTCGCTACAGCGGTTTGTCTCTTGTTCTGCGCATCCAAGACAAGCTTCTCAACGTAACCCAGTCAGCACTGTAGGGCTGGCGACAGCGCTCATCGCAGATGCTATTGTTTTGATTGTCACCTGGCACAAGACATACAACATGGTACGGCTTGCCCGCAGCGCCAATGTACGAGCACCATTAGCAGTGATTCTGCTGAGAGATGGTCAGTATCCGTCTAAAGCCTCCTATGACCCATGCCCAAAGCCAAACTGATATGTGTTGTAGGATCCATCTATTTTGGGTTGTGTATCAGCATTCCCATCTATATGATCATGACATCTGACTCACTGCTTTCCAGGCTGCTCGCAACAATCAATATCCTCGAGATTGTATTTTATATGACCACGGTTAGTTCTTTCGGCAAGCTCTCAAATTACCCACATGGTCGTCGTGTCCTGAACACCGACACTACATCTGGTTTAGACCTTCCAGGGGTTTACATTCTTCAGATTGTCGTAAGTGGGGATATTGCACTGCTCTATATGATCTTGCACTCATCCGCACAGCTTCACAAGCGTCGTTCTTTCGCGATTCTTCCTCAATCTCCGCAGGGCAAGTGTACTGGACGTGAACAATTTGGGTCAATACCACTCTTCGTCATTCGGCACAAGCTCCACTACTTCGGGCATTGGGTCATTAGGGGGCTCAATTGCCTTTGCCGGCGATGGCGACCGTGAGGAGGATGCGGAACTGGACGACGATGATGATATTCTGGAAAATGAAGCTGGGGACGAGGGAGGGCGAATCGACAACTCCGAGGGGGGCTCAAGGGATTCCGCAGGAGTCGCGCCTGCGGGCCAGGCCATGCTCATAACGTCGGATGTTTAGTTCCCTCGGAAAGGGCACGCGGGATGATTTCAACAATGGTCTTCGGTATGTGCAAAAACTCCTGCATGATTACATTCGATGGATTGACCGACAGACCAGGGTATTATGCGGCCACGAAGCGTGACCAATTGTAACCGCCTGGCGCGCGGACACGCAGAGTAGCTCATACTGCAGTCGTACGGATCTATGTATTGCGCAAAGAGATTCCTCATAACTTAATCGCACGGGTATCGTGGTTCCAGTTCCTATTACTAAGTCTCGTGGTCATAGTACTGTGAGTCCCCGGCACTACTGAACACAGCATCAACCGGGAGTTAGTGGGCCTTCATTCCGACTGCGTCTAGCGAACCATTATAGTCCCTCACCGGATTTGACCGCCTGTTGGACGAGGTGTTCTCCGTGCGGCTCGGAGGCGGCAACGGCTGCGCGTTGGAGCCACAGGAAGGGNGCGGCAACGGCTGCGCGTTGGAGCCACAGGAAGGGTGTGCGCGCCGTCCATGGTAGGTACGTATGGCGCAGGCTCCTGCCCTCGTCCAGACTGGGTGTGCGTTGGAGCCTGAAGCAGAGTGAATCGTCGCGACATCGCAGTAGTCACACTCCCAACGGGTCCTCCACACTCTACCAAACTCTACGACGCACCAACACGTACCTATGCTCCATCATCACCTCGAAGCCGAGCGCACTTCGTGCAGACCAAATCCAAAGTCCCCGTCCCCCCAACAAATTGGCACTCACACTCCGGCGGCGGCGGGGGCACACACCTCCCCTTCCCTCTCCGAGAGATCCTCTCAACTCCACACCAGGTGCACCACAACAAGCTCCGTCCCCGTATGCGCGACTCGGAGCAGCATCCCGACCTCGCCCCCAACGTAAGCTACAAGACCGACATCGTCGTTGCGATCGGACAGCCCTTCCAACGCGCGGGAGGGCGAGAGCATCAAGGGCTTCATCAGTATCCACAGTCTCGGAGTCTATATTATCAGGCTGAGGGACGACGACAACCACAAGCGCATCGACGAGTCAACAAGCACGCCGGTAGAAGTGAGATTCCTGCACCCAGCGTTAGCAATCTTGAGTGTATGTCTGCCTGGGTATAGGTCAAGATTCCAATCAACGCGCTCTTGCTTCCTGGGCTCATGCGGGTTCCATGTCTTGACATCTTTCTCCCACCGATATACATTCCAGCGACGCCGTGCCTCGTGTCCTGATTTCCGGACCACTCTATACTAGTGCCACCGAAGTCTGAGGACATCGCGTACTGAGCTTGCAGGGGTACCGGAGATTAGGCAGGCTGTCGGGGACGAGAGCGCTGTTCGAGCGTTCGTCAAAGGACCCACACGGGAAGCGCTAAAGCACGTTTGGGGTGTACTCCTCGACGCGGGACCGAGCGGAAAGGCCACGCAGTTCGTGGAGAAGCTCGCAGAGCACGTATGCGCAGAGTCATGAGAGCGAGGTGTTGAGGATAGGCGTGCAGTTGCTCAGGATCGCCATGTATGGCGCAGTGGCATCGCGAAGTGGGGGTGAGGGGGATGGTGTTGCGCGACTCGAAGGGTAACCTGTTTTTGTCACTCTCGCTCCAAGTGAAAGCTCTTGCAGCGATGCAGCCTCGTCTGTGTTTGAAGCAGAAAATTAACTTGCGACTCCGAGGTCGTGCGCGTCACTCGCATTCCCGGACTGTCGAGGGTGGCATACTACGACGTATCGCGGCACGTGACGGCGTTTACAACGGTGCCCCATCGACTGAGTCTCCTCCTCCTCCTCCTTCCAGTCTCAGTCTGCGGGCTGTAAATCTTTGCGCTCCCCAACAGGTCTCTTCTCTTGGCGGCCCTCTCTTTGCGACCTTGTCGACATTGCCGGCGTGCACTCTGGCCTTGTTCTCTCATCGGCACCCTCTCATCAGCGCTGTCTCCCTCGTCCGCGCTGTCCCCCTCGGCGACTTGGCAGTTGTATGCGCGCAGACGATGGACAAGGAATTTGAGCCCGGTCATACATCAGGTAATCAATGCGTACTGCGGGCACGCCATACACTATAGGTATTGACTGCACAGCGCCGGCATGCACCCTCTTACCGGGGTCACTTGTGATCGACAATCGCATACGCCCATCGCCCTTTTGTTCGTTATCAACCCTATACTGCGCCCTCAGCCCGTCCCTGTGCGCTATCGGATATGACCACCACTACAAGCTGATACGAAGGCGAGAATCTATCGAGACGCGCACGATAGCAAGAGCGAGCTGGTATGGCCAGAATGTGAGTGCACCATTTGAATACGCGCGTGCGCAGTCTCACTCCCCTTTGCTTCGAGCCGCAACTGATATGTCGTCGGTCACTATATTTGCGCGCGCACCCTCTTTTCCTCCAGCCCCTCGTCCGTGACCATTCGCGTCGCTCAGCCCGGGTTCCTGTGCAACGTCTGACAGTGTCTTTGCCACTTCCACGCCACTATCTCTTTCTACAGGTGCACTGTCCCTGAAGGAAGTCCCGAAGTAGCTCGCATTCACCGGCAACGTCTGGAGTCGCCTGAGTCATGGTCATCGAGATCCTGGTGCCATTGCCGGTGGGGGCATCGGTGAGGAGCTTTTGTGTGTCTAGAGTCGTGGTTACTTCATACTCCCTCCTTTGTTCTTACATCCGCTGTAACAAGCAGTTCCAGCGCATCCTGGCGATGCAGGGCGTCAACACCACGGAGGCCATGGAGGCCGAGAAGCGGGATGGCAAGGTCTACCTCAAGACTGAGGGTGCCAGCGGGGGTCAGATGTCGGCTATGAGTCGCATATATGCACTCGCATTCACTTCTAATAATCTGACTCTTGCGCATTAGGTCGGCGCCGACGTCGTGCTAATCGCCGTTAGTCGTGTCCCTGTTACCTCCAGGCTCGAACTCGACAAAATCAGTGTTGAGATCGACCCACGCGACCGCGTCGTCATCGACGACCAGTACAACACGTCCGTCCAGGGCATCAGGTGCATCGGTGACGTCACCTTCAGCCCCATGCTCGCGCACAAGCCCGAGGAAGAGGGCATCGTAGCCGTCAAGTACAATCAAGGCCGGCCACACGCACGTTGACTACCACGCGATCCCGAGTGTCGTGTACACGCGCCCGGAGGTTGCTGGGTCGGGAAGACAGAGCAGGACCTGAAGAAGGCGGGGGTGAAGTACAAGACCGGCATGTTCCCCGTCCAGGCGAACTTGCTCGCAAAGAGGAATCTCGATACTGAGCGCACGGTAAATTTCATCACTAAGGCGGAGACGGACCTCATCCTGGGCGTGCATATCATCGGCCTGAACGCGGGTGAGATGATTGCGGAGGCGACACTTGCGGTTGAGTACGGCGCGAGCTCGCAAGGCTTCGCGCGGACATGCTATGCACACCCGACGCTGAGCGAGGCGTTCAATGCGGTGGTGATGGCTGCATCGTCCCGGCTGACCCACTTCGGTTAAAGCTAGGTGGCGGTGGTGTCATTGACTTACGATCATTGAGTGCCATACTTGTTCAGCTATTTATCACATTTATAGCATCTGTATTTCTGGCTATCGTTGACAGGCTTCGGGGCTTGCTGAGTAGTGTTCGTGGCGTTCATGGCGGCTAGCGAAGGTAACTCGGTGGATGTTTAGGACTCGAAGCGGCTTGGGATATTCGTCTCTACGGGCGGCAAATATAGTACCGTTGAGGTCGACTTGAGGAAAGCGACAGAAAGTTAAACACATGACTTTGCGCCGAGGACGCACTGACGCAACCAGTAACCCGCGTGTTTTGCTATTTTGCACGCCATCGACATGATTAGTCGATTTCGAGCTACTCCCATTCGCGTAAGTATGCCCTCCCACTTGTCTCCTCTCTTCATGACACTGACGATTTCGAGATAAAGCAACTGACTCTATCCACAAGTGGGTGTTGGACCGTCCTCCCGTGCTGGTTCCTGGCTGCTGACCGTAGCGTTTTCTTATTCGCAATCCTTTAATCAAAGCCAATCGGCTACGTCTTTGGCGGCCTCCCACGAATTGACAGATCCCGCAGCACTAAGACGGGGGCACGTCTAACAATGCTGGCCAGAACAGCAGGTGGCATGATAAATTCACGACCTCCCTCTGAGTCTGAGGGGGCGACGCATACATTACAGATATACTGGGTGCTAGGTGCGCAGAGCTCACTCAGACCACGCTCATCTTTCCCATGCTTAGTTTGCAGGAGTCTACCTTCTTGATTATCTATTGTAGTGCTTGGCAGATGCAAACACAAACAGTGCTATCTTCATTCAACGGCCCTTCCATACAATCAGTGGGGTATCTATCTCGACATCAAGTTATAGACTCAGCTTCCTCAGCGGCTCTTCGCTATCGCCACCAGCTGCATAGCAGTGCGTACTGTGTATAAGAAGTGAACAGTCCTATGGGCCTGAACGGCCAAACTTACCCGCTTCCACCGTGAGTCTCGGCAGGATTTACTGAAAATGGATGGCCCGTCGTATACTTGCGCGAAGCCTTCTTATTCTAGGCAGAAGCGAGCAATGAGCAACTCTGCGACGCAGGAACTCATTGCAGAGTTGGGTTCACTGTGAGTCGTCTCCTTCAATGCATCACCACTGGCAATGACTGTATCCCCAGTGTTTACGACAATTACTGCCTTCTAGCCGCCATGAGTATGCTCTGCATTCACTGTATCCGTGTCATTGCTCAAGCTAATGCCTCACAAATTGACGTTAGCCCTCTATGCATACGAAAGATGCTCCACCCTTGATCAGGAAGTACACTACATATGGCACTATCGACTTTCTGGTGTTTCCACATTGTACATGACCTTGCAAGTGGCCACTGTTGCGTATTTTCTTCTCAATGCCATTCAAGAGTTTATGACACTGTGCTGCAATGTATGTCCTAACCTTTCGAGGCGCTGTAATTTCACTGAGCTCGATCGCTTGTCAATAGGTGTAAGGAGCGCTTCGCATTCTTATGGTTTCCGTGAGACCTTCTAACCATGTAGCAGTGCCCTTCCGGACGCGATTCTCACTTTGGCTTCAAGTGCTTGCTACGAGATGGTTGTTGCTGGTGCGTTGTCACGCTGACACGGTGTACTTTGAGACAGTACTGATAAAGTGCGAATTAGTCATCGCTTCGCTGCGAGTATACGCTGTCAGTGGCGGAGGCCGAACTGTCTCCATTTTGGTATTCGGGCTTTCAATGGCGACAGTAGCCTATAACATTGTACGTCATATGCAGTTGAACTCGTTCAATGCGAAGCTGATCGTACTTGGGCAGAATAGTTTGAGGCTGCGACATTTTTCGCCATTGCAGTGCCACCACCTTTTGGTTGTGCACTCGGTGCCGCATCGCCCAACACAGCTAATATGTTAGGACTCCTCACGCTCTCATATGCCCATCCCTACTAAGCCGCACTCGCACATGCACTATTCTCACTACAGCGGTTTGTCTCTTGCTCTGCACGTTTAAGACAAGTTTTTGACGCAACACAGCCGCCATTGCAGTGCAGACGACAGGAATCATTGCAGATGCTATCGTTTTGATTGTCACCTGGCACAAGACACACAGCACGGTACGGCTTGCCCGCAGCGCCAATGTACCAGCACCGTTAGCAGTGATTCTGCTGAGAGATGGTCAGTATCTGTTTAAGCCCTCCTATGCCCCATGCCCGAAGCCAAACTGATATGTGTTGTAGGATCCATTCATTTTGGGTTGTGTATCAGCATTCCCATATATATTATCATGACATCTGACTCACTGCTTGCCAGGCTGCTCGCAACAATCAGTATCCTCAATATTGTGTTATTTGTGACCATGGTCAGTTACCTTGGCAAGCTTTCGAGTTACTCATACGGTCATCGCGTCTTGAACACCCATGATATATCTGGTTCAGACCTTCGATGGGTTTACATCCTTCAGAGTGTCGTAAGCGAGGATGTTGCACTGCTCGATATCTTGCACTCATCCGCACAGCTTCACAAGCATCATTCTTTCGAGATTTTTCCTCAATCTCCGCAGGGCAAGTGTATTGGATGCGAAGAATTCGGGTCAATACCACTCTTCATCGTTCGGCACAAGCTCCACTACCTCAGGGATTAGGTCATTAGCGGGTTCAATTGCCTTTGCCGGGGATGGCGACCGTGAGGAGGATGTGGAACTGGATGATGATGATGTTGGTATTTTGGAAAATGAAGCTGGGGACGAGGGGGCGCGAAGCGAAGACTCCGAGGGGGGCTCAAGGGATCCTGCAGGAGTTGCGCCTGCAAGCCAGGCCATGCTCATAACATTGGACTCGGAAAAGCTACACAGAATGATTGGGACAACAGTTCTCGGTATGTGCAAAACCTCCTGCATGACTTATTCGAGGAATTGACCGGCAGACCAGGGTACGCAGCGACAGAGCGTGACCAAGTGTAACCGCTTGGCACGCAGACACGCAGAGTAGCTCATAATGCAGTTGTACGGATCTATGTATCACGCAAAAGTGTTCCTCATAACTTAATCGTCACTATCGTGCTTCCAGTTTCTATTTCCAAGTCTCGTGGTCGTAGTACTGTAAGTCCTTGGCACTATGTACTAAACACAGCGGCATCAGCAGGGACCGGGGTTAGTGAGCCTTCAGTCCAACTGGCCCCCGCGAGCCGTCCCAGTCCCTCACTGACTTTGACCGCCTGTTCGACGAGGCGTTCTCTATGCGGACCTGAGGCGGCAACGGCTGCGCGTTGGAGCCGCAGGAAGGGCGTGCGCACTGCGTGCCGTCCATGGTAATTAATGTGACTACGTGTCGCGGCACGTGATGGTGTCGACAGCGCGTCATCCCTCTATATCTCCTCCTCCGCTTCCTCGTCGCTGCCCGCAACACCCTCGATGCTCCCCGACCACTCTGTTCTCTCTTAGGCCATCCACTTCACCCTCTTCGACGCTGCCGGCCCGCTCTATCCCCTTCGTTCTGTCTTCGGCAAGTACTGCCTCCCATCGTCGACTGTATGCGCGCAGATGACGGACAACAAGTTTGAGTCAGGCCATACACTAGGTGCTAGGTGCGTACTGCGGGCATGCCATACACTTGTTACTGACTGCACAGCGCTGGCATGTACTATCTTACCAGGGTCACTTGCGATCGGCAATTGCAGTGCGCGCACGAGCTGCTCGTCCGCCCGCAACTCTCATTCTGCCACGCTACTCCTCCCTCCCAGTTATGACCCCTCTGCTACGTTATTAGTCCGCTCCATCCCGAAATTGCTCTGCTGTGCTACTTCTTGCTGTCCGCTGCATGTGCTATACCTTCTCGGCCTTCCTCCCATCGTTACACACCCTACCGTTTGTTGTCAAACTGCACCCTCAGCCTAGCCCTGTGCACCGTCAAAATATCTACCACTGCAAGCTGGAACGACGTCAGGCATCTCTTGAGGTGCACGCAATAGCAAGAGCGAGCTCGAATGCGAATGGCCAGAATGTGAGTGCACCTCTCGAATACGCGCGTGCGCAGTCTCACTCGATCGTGCTTCCAGCCGTGACCGAGATACCGTCTATGAGTCCATCCCCGCGCGCGCACTCTGCCCTGGCTCTTTCCTCCCGACACTCGTTCATGACCATTTTCGCGCACTCATGAGTCGTCCGGCCTCGTTTTCTGCGCAACGCTGACCGACCGTCCTGTCCTGCGCCGCACCCTCGGCTTATCCTTGCGTCCAATACCTCGACTGCCTCAAGATGATCCGAAGGCGTTATTGCATAGCGGGTGCGATGACAAGAGGATACCGGCGAGCTTGGGTCGAGATGGCTAGATCACCACCCGTCAGTGCACCTCCCAAGCTCGAAAACGCGTGTGCACAGTCTCACTCACTTGTGCTTCCAGAGACGTCGCCGGTCACTATGCTCGCGTGCACCCTCTATCTTGCCTAGATCTAGCTATTCGCCCATGACAGTAAGTGTCATGGCACCGAGCTGTTCTCGTACGTTCGTGAGTCCAGCCTCATCTTTGCAGTTTGTCACTGCACTCCCGGTCCACGCTATCCATTACCTCTTGAAGCTGATCCAAGTGCGTGTGGTGATAAGAGGATGCCGTCGAGCTCAAGCTGAGAGGGCCTAGTGTGCTGCGTACATGAGCATCCCTACGAAGAGGGGCAGCTCCGCTGCGAGCCCGGCGGGCGGGGAGAATACGGCGTTGACGGCGCTGTCATGCACTTGATGATGTCACCCTCGAGGTATGCGTGCACATCTTCCGCGACAATGAAGAATGCCTCGCCCCTCTGCGGCTTCGTGAAGTTCACGAGTACGTCGTCGCGAGTACGACGACCGCGCCTGGGTACTGCCGCGAGAGCCTGGGTGGAACGTTGGGCACAGTAACGGAATATTGGGGTGGGACTCACATGTTGACTAGCCATGCATGCTCCTCGGTTAGGGACTCTGAGTCTCTCTTCCCCGCGCGTACGCGCTCGGAGAGCTTCTCCATGAACGGCGTGGCCTTCCCGCTCGGTCCCATCTCAAGGAGCGCGCCCCACACGTTCAGCTCTTCTTACGTGGGTCCTTCTGCGAACACGTCGACAGCGTCCTTGCCCCGACAGCCTGCCCAATCTTCGGTATCCCTGCGAGGTCTGGGTGATGTCCTCAGATGGTCTGAATCCGATGAAGTCCGTGGTACTCTCGCCCTCTCGCGCGTTCTTGAGGAGCGGACCCATCGCGATAGCGATCTCGGGCTTGTGGTTTGCCCCGGTTGCGAGGTCGGGGCGCGCTCGGAGTGGGAGGGCCCTCCAAATGAAAAGGATCTTAAATATGAAGGGGAGGTGCACGCCGTCGCCGGCGGCGCTCGGCGACTCGGAGTTGATCGCGGGGACGGGGACCTTGACTCGATTTGTGCACGCGAGGAGAGAGTAAGGTTTGCGGATGGATTAGAATTGATGATGGAGTGCAGGGACGTGTCGGGCGGGTCGTACAGCGTGGAGGGTTCATGACAATTGGTGCCCATCCAAATCACAGCCTATGGATGAGTGCACAACCAGGTATATGCAGTCTGAGTGACGTACCTCAGCGTACGTCTTGCTCGCATCGACACAGAAGTCGGGCCCGATATTGTTTTGTGCGAGATGGGCAGCGAGCGGCGAGGAGCCCTGCTTTTCCTGGGATATTGCTGGATGCGGCGATGCGGAGGCGTATCACTATGGCGGGGTTCTCGTCGATGGTTGTCATTGGCATCGTGGAAAGAGCAAGGGACTATGGCGGTGGTGGCTGCGGGGCAGCGAGTGACTATATGTGATGACAGACAGCGTGAGCTCTGGCGCCGGCAGCGCAGGATGATGATGAACTCTGCATTTATATGCCGCAACAAGCAACCGGCAGCGCAGGAGGTTGGGAGCTGACGAGCGCGTGATGTCATTCTGTTCAACGCGTGGTAGAATCGCTGTGTCCTTGTCGCGGTCATGTTGCAGTCACGATTTCTTGATCACCGCGCTGCAGCTCACCCCTCTCTCCTTCTATATATCATGACACCTAGCTGCCACTGCCTTGTTAGATCTATCAGTTGCTGCAAGTCAACTGGTCAGCCGACTGAAGCATACCATCAAGATGAACTCCCTTCCCAGGCGCGAGCCACGTCAAGAGAACGACGGCAGCACACAGGCCAGTGCCGATCCCCGCCGCTGTAGGGCTTGCTGGAAACAGGAAGAAGACGGCGTGGTGCTCAAGATATGTAGTGGAATCTGCAAGTCGTACAAATGCTGCGTATGTCCGCCGCCTCACCGTGCGCCGATGTGATTCTGAGTCGCTACTAGCGGGGGTACAAGAAAATTAAAGGACATAGAGCTGGAGACAGCGCGCAGTGAGGTAATGGTCCGAGCCCGGGAATCAAGTTGAAGAGGTAGTGTGCGGCGAGTAGGATATGCGGTGCGTGACGGTGGATCGCCAGCTCGAGCCTGAGTGACCTGAAGACCGCACGGATGACTGGCAAGACTCGGAGGTCACTCCACGGCGAACGACCCCGGAAGGCGACTGATCAAACGTACAGGGGTTCACTTGGAGGCAAGCTCTGCATGGGGCTATCAGTATCACGCCAGTCGGCCTTAGGTCACTGCTGTGTGCGGCCACGCTGGCCAAGGCATACATAGTCATCCAAGCAAGCGACAAGTACAGAAACGCGACACTACTAGCATCTTGCAGTACACAACGACTGGCACCCTCTGGCACCTCTGCGAGCACCCGGCTACATATCTAGGATAATCGCTAGCGCCCCATCTGCTCTCCTATGGAGCCCAACCGTGAGGTTTGCGGCGTCT
>MPVS01000325.1:0-15629 GCA_001931775.1 Fomitopsis pinicola
CAGCGATGTCGCTAGCAGCCAACTGACCCTCTTGTCCGGGACAAGTTGCCTATGCACGCCCTAGTTCCGCGGATCTTCATCGGATGGCGGGCTGTATCAGCAACGAAGAAAGTAACTGCAAAGGACCGCGACTCACAGCCGAGCACGCCGAAGAGGTCAATCAACCATTGAGGATACAACCACGACAAGAGGCTGAGATTTTGTCTCTGTGGGTACGACGTGAACACGCGAGACGTTGTACGCGCAGTGAACGATCGCTCACTCTCATTTGCCAAGCGTGGCGCTGTTGACGTGAGTACGGTACAGGCCGAGACGAGGGGGTGACGCGCGACGTCGCTGCTTTCGGCATATTGGTCCAGGATACGAAGAGCGTCGGACGACTGAGGTTGACGTTTGCGGAGTGCTGATGCTTCGAGTCGAATAGCCGTATGATATACCGACCATAGCGCCCTGCAGGTACTGTGAGTTATACATCCGACTGCTGCTTTTGAGTCTACGTGCGGCGGCCTCGAGGTGAAAGAGTTCTGAGGACGCCGCTAATCGCTTTGAGAAAAAAGGGGTGCGAACGGAGCTCTGTACGTACATTTACAGTGCAGTGGGTCGTGACGGCAAGGGTTTGAACGAGATTGTCCGAGGGCTTTCAAGCGAGCCTTTTTTGAGTCGTGGGGCTCAGCAAGATGCCTTGCCGTCGCCCCCGAGACGACGGGACATGCCCCTCCTGGAGCGCTCCCTGAGGTCCGAGGGCGTGAGGTGTGTCAGGTACGTTGAGAGACGACATATTCACTCATCGTGTCTCTGAGCCCGAAGGGGGACGCTCGCTGCTGAAAGAATGCATGCTGCGGCACGAATGAATCTAGAACACCATCAGTGGATGCTCCAGCTTGCCGCTTAGCAGGCTCGATTCCTCGCCATTGCAAGGGGTCTGCACGCCGCATTTACGTATGCTGCATACCGACGAGCGGTCAGACGGAGAATAGCTGTAAATGGGAGGTACGTACCCTCCTCCGGGATGCGAATACGAGTCGACGCGACGCGAGCCTTGCAGGTCCCCTTCGGGCTCCCCCTGCCGGTGTGTTAGGTAATGGGTTAGGTAGCAGAACCTTGACTCACTTGCATGTGGGGCGCTCTTCCATGGTTGTCCAGCGTAAACTGAGAGACCCCAGCCCCGTGGCCAACACATGGTGGGTCAGCCTTCTAACAGTCAAGTCTCATCTCCTTCAGCTCACCTCTTTGCCACACCGCCCCTTTCCGGTTGTCAAGCCGTTCGCCGCCGACGCCTGGGATTAGTGTATCGGACGAATGTATCACCTCCGAAGGTGTTCTGCATACCTGATAGAGACTATCGGATTGACTGATCCTCAAGGGCGTGCGCGAATGTGTCAATTTTCGCTCTGACAGAAGCGCCGAGCTCCTACTCGCGTTTTCTTGACAAATTATCCGTTCATGCGGTCGAGGCGACATCATCACGGGTCTGTGCGTTCCAGTTGAGCGGTTACCTCAAGCTCCTAAACGGGTCTTCATTGACTCAACAAAACCACGGATCGAAGGCGAGGTATGTGCCCTATGCGGAACAGCGGCGCTTGCATCGAGTTTCCGGACAGTGTCGTACGAAGAATTGATAGTGCGCCGCCGGCCATCTCTAGCTGAGAACGAGGCTCAATGGAGTACAGAACATGTATTCCAGCGTTGAGAACGAGTATGGTCGCGCCGTGACTCGACGCGTGGTCATGAAGAGCCGGGAAGAGACAGGTTTCAGCAGTAGAGACGCGGAGCTGCGACGAGACGCGCGGAAGCCGTCAGCACAACTGGCAGGTGTCAACAGAGAGGAGGCAGTGTGGTTGTGAGAGAACATCAGCGACTCGGGTTTGATGAGGAGGGTCTGCGCAATGAGTTGGGCGACCCGAGGTGAAAGGGGTCGTCATTGAGCATGCAGACAAGTGACAAATATATGACTGGGACGTGATGGAGAGGGCGACGATGCGTTGGAACAGGCTCGGGCGACGTGGGTGCGGTGTTCCGAGCCTCGGCGGCGGGACGAGGGAGGTGATGGATGATGTCAAGGTTGAAGGAGACGCACGCCGTGGCGCGTGCGTTTCAGAGGGATTGCGCTGCGGAGATGTATAGGACTGGACGAAAGGAGATTGAGCGGACGTGAGCACGAGGGTATGAGACGGAGTGGGGGAGGAGGAGGACGGACCGTTGTTTCCGCGGACGAATGCATCGCCATAGCGATTGGTGAGGGTGCCGCCGACGTGCTCCTCGGTCTGTTCGAGGGCGATGTTCATGTAGCCATCCAGGCACGAGAGGAGGCCTGTCCAGAGGCCATCAGCGCACGCGGGGTGGCAGAGGGAGTGAACGTACCGCGGTAGTCAATGCCGGAGGTCAGGCGAATCACGACGCGCTTGCCCACAACGCCGTTGAGAAAGTCGGTGGGGGAGCCCGTGGCTGATGGCGGCGGAGGCAGCGACGCGTCGGGAGGGGCGGGAGGCGGGCTGGAGGGGTCGGACATGGGAGAGGAGAAGGAGGGCCGGGCCGCTGAGGCGGAGGATGCGGGGTAGCGCCCGATGCTATTGCTAGCGCGCTCGCTGTCGGGCGCGATGGCGGGGTTTGTCCTGAGCGTGGAATGACGTCCGCCAGCGACTCGGTGCACCGCGTCGCGCTGCCACCCTCACAGCGTACGCTGCACCCGGGTCTCTGCGCGCTCCCCGTCATGTCAGACGCGATATAACCAGCCCCGACGGCCCTCAAGCCAGCATGCCCCCTCGGCCGCACACCCCGACGACGACGACCCACGGGTCGCTGACACGCATCACGAGCGCGTTCACTTTGCGGATCCCCCGCACGCTGTCCCCCTTCCATCGTCGGGCTCCGGCGACTCGCAGGGCGTGCCCCTCTCCCGTACGTGAGTCTCTCTTTCGCCATGTCCCAGCCGTCCGTCCCTCCCCATTCTCGATATCCCGACATCATCGACACCAGCTGGCGCACTAACCTCCGCTACGATCCTCGCATCGGCGATGAGGACGACGACGACGCCTACCCTTCCTATCACGGTCCCCGTGATGCTCCGCCTCGTCCGCATGGAGACGCCTTCTTGGGGCCCTGGAGGCCCGCCGCTCCTCTCTGCGCGATACCGCAAGACAGCCCCCGCGCACAAAGACGTGGTCTTGGGCCGACCACTGGTCTATTCTTCGCCACACTGCCGCTAGATACTTCCCTCTGGACCTCTCCTGGATCCCTGCCAACCTGGCCTGGTCCAAGATAAAGCCTATCATCCGGAGCTCTGTCATGGCCTTTGTATCCGTCATATTTGTGGTCCTCAGCCGTATTGAACACATCACCGGTCAGGGAGTGCACACGCGAGCCGCGGACTGACTCATGATTCACAGTTGTCACTAGAATACAACAAAGCAACCCCTTGCATGGCTCTGGGGTCGCAAAAGAAGGGTAGAAGGAGGTGGCTAGCATACGCGACTTCGAATACATGAGGTAAGGTGCAAGGAACATTCAACAAAGCCAAGCCGAGTTGCGAAGTCCACACCAAGGCCTCTGCCAAGGAGTCCCACAAACGCTGACGTTCGCGTGGACGTGGAGTGGCGATAGCCGCTTTGACCAACTACAATAAACGCGTCGTCGTAGGTGCGCCACAACGCCTCCAATACCACGACCCCTGACGGCTTTGTCGCCAGGCACACCAGCCAGCCAACATATAAATACACGGGGGTGAGCCTCAGAGTCCCCTCACTCAACTAGTGTCCACCCGGCGCCCCATACCCTCCCAACCATGTCGCACAAACCTCACCGACCTACCCACCGTTCCACTCCTCCTAACCATACCCGTGCTAATCCCGCTCGGAGACCTCACGTCTCGGGCAGCAAACTCGATTGCGGCATGGCCGCGCGCAGCCATGGCCCGGTGATCGACGCCCCATGCTCCTTTCAAACGCGCTCAAGCGTCCCGCGCACTCGCCCTGCGCGGCCTGGCACTCCACGAGTGCTCTCCAGAGGCGGAAGGGAGGATTAAGGCCAGGCTAAGAGAACGCCTACCGGTACGACGCGCAAAGTACGCATGAGCCTTTCTTTGGCATTCGCGCATAAGCTCACATGCACGCTCGTCCGCAGGTGCGCCACGTACAAGGGCCCCGGGCCCCAGGTACTAGATCGCATGTGCAGTGACGATCACTCCACAAAGCACATCGCGAACGGATTCATAGCTGAACAGACGATCCCACTTCCGGACGTAAGCGCACACATATTTTTGCTCGGACGCCCTCGCTTACAAATAGGCATGTACTAGCTCAGCATCGGAGAGTGAGGCCATGCTCAATACGCTGCAGCTATCTGCCCTACGCCGGACTGGCTATGGCACATATGTGGCAGAAACACCCTTGCTTCATCGCCGGGGAGGGGTGCTCACAACGGCGCAATTTTTAGATTACATCGCCAAAGACGCATCACCCCTCATGTCCGTGCGTATGTTCCACCCTGCCTCTCGAATGTTGTCGCTCAATTATATACCCAGAGTCACGGTGATCTCCATGAGCGATCGAAGTGGCGCAAGATGCCTTGAACATCGCACCGTACTCCATACCACGCTGCGACGTGACAAACTACACCCCCACGCTGCACTGGCGCACCCGTCCTTGGCGCGCACTCTCCGAGGAAGAACCCGCACGCCGCCGACGACGCGCTATATCGCCACACCACGAGCGCGCATCCACCACAACGCTACATCCCTAGACGGAGGTCTGACCATGCGTACAGGACTCATTCTCGAGCGAGAACCCATCCACTCACGCTCGGATAACCCACACGTCACACCGACCACAGGCATTGCAATCTCCTGTCACCTCATCATGAGGGCAATGCAGTGCCCATCGTGTAATCCGCCTTCCCTTGGGAGTACCCTTGTGGGAGGTGATACGCGTTGTGCTGTGCTTGCCCGCCGTCTGAGGATCCGCGGGAGTGCGGGGTTCATCACTCACGTCCAGGCCACTCACACGAAGCACCCTAAGTTCGAAGGCCATGAAGACCCCGGCGACATGGACTGTACGGAAACGCACGCATCTCTCCCGAGCGCAAATGAGACGGGGTAGATACCCACCTGAGGGCGCGCGGACGGCGTGCAGGCAGCTCGTATCGCAGGACAGAACCATTTGAAAGATGGCGTCGACCGGTGAGTTGAGCATCTGAGCGATTGTTGCGACGGATGAAGCCACAACCTCGAACCGGATTAGCGAGCGGACATAGGGCAGCTACGCCGTGCAGAGGCGTTGGTTGACTTCACAGAGGACATACGATCGCATACGGTTGGGCCGAGGCGTTTGGATGTCGCACAGAGTAGATGGGTCGTATACGCGGCGAACACGGTGCCCGGGACGTTGGCGGTGCGGTGCGGTATGTTGGATTGCTCGCGGAATGTATCACATACGCAGGGGGTACAGCAGCAATAGAGCGAAGGAGGAGACAACGTATGGGGGAAGACACAACGTGGAGGACAGGCAGCACGATGTTGATCTTGCGCGTGCGCCTTAGACGACAGGGCGCGGTCACATCCACGGACCCGCACCCAAACGAAGGATTCACGATCAGGAAGGTTTGGCGAGGCGAGAACTGTAACACGCACCTGTGCTTCTACGATGTTCTTGCGAGCGCCATGTGCATTCTGAATTGGACGGATGCGGCTGTCGATGAGAAGCGGGCGACGAGTGACGAGCGGGATAGTGTGTGGAAATGGCGCAGCGCTCGCCCACGAGGAGCTGGAGGCGCAGGTCAATGATGTATAACGACAAAACTGTCGCTTTGAACCGGTCGAGGTGGAAGTTGGCAGCGCAAGCGCGGGTCGGGGCGCCGATGACGAGGGGAGCTGCGGAGGGGTGGGTGTGGTCGAGGAGAGGAGAGGAAGGGCGGGCGAGGGCGACACCGCTTTCTGTCGCGGTCGGGGATAGATTGCGATAGCCTCACGCGCCGGCTCCGAGGGGCGAGGATCACGGCTATTTTAGGACCTCACAACGAGGGCGCGTTCTTGCGCCACAACCCGACCCACCATACCACACGCGTCCGCCATTGCAGGCAGCAGGGGGCGCGTCGTGCGCGCCGGCGGAAGCATATGTGTTCGGTTCAGCCACGAGCATGCGGAGACGGGCGCGCGCTGGGCAGACGGCGCCGGCTAGCCGTGTCCAGGCTGTCCCCTCTTGCACGTCCTCCGCGCGATGTTCGCGTCGAGCTCGCCTCCCGCGCCGTCTTCGTTCGCGCTGCCGTAGGCGCATGGGGAGAGGAGATAGAGCATGTGGGAGGGATCACTCGTTCTGGCGACGCGTACGGGGGGAAATGTCTCGCCAAGCCTCTCCAGGCCCCGACTTGGCCAATGATCACCAGCGACGGGCACGCCAAGACGATGCGGCGGGCGGCGTGCGGAGTGCGAACTGATCACATGGGTCGTATATGAGGAGGCGGGGCTCTCTCTCCATCTTTCTTCCTATCCCGCTTGCGTCTCTTTTCTCTCTCCGCCTCCCCCTCCCCACAAATGTCTACCACCGTCGCTCTTTCTGTCATCGTCGCCGCCGCTGCGGCCATCTCCGGTGCCAACGCCCAGTCGGCCACCACCTCTGTCCCGCCCCTCGCAGAACAGACGTATGCCTACGCTGACCTCGTCCGTCACGTTCAACATCCCCTCCATTCACGCCCTCGCTAACCTACCTCCACAGCCGTACCAAGTCGAGCCGTACGGAGGCATCCGTGGCAACCAGGTCGGCTACAACAAGTGCAACTCCACCACCGAAAACCAGGACTCCTACTGCCAGACCCTCGTTGCCAACGGCCTTGACGGTCAGTCTTCCCCCCGCTCTCCGCTCGTTACTTGTCACTCACCTCCATGCAGACTTCTGCTTGTGGTCCTCTCCCAAGCAGAACGACACCATCGGCGAGTCCGAGGCCTACGAGGTCGCCTGGTGCTCCAAGAAGGGCCACGGCGCCCGCACCATCCCCGACAGCGCCCTCCTCGGTGTCCAGCACATCACCACCGACGACTACGTCATGATCGTCGGCTTCATCGACCAGACCCAGGTCAACCTCCAGGCAGACGACTACGGAGGAGAGCTCGACCCCCACGGTGCTGACCTCGTTCGTCCTCTTCCCATCACTTCATACATACCACACGTGTGCTCACCTCTCCCTCGTCTTCCAGATGGGTAACCCCATGGGTGGTGTCCTCTACACCAACCAGTACCCCACCGGCAACACCAACAACGACTCCCTCACCCAGGTCGTCCAGTGGAAGCAGTTCATCGGCGGCAACCAGTTCTGTCTCATGATCTGTGACCCCTCCAAGACCTCGCCCACCAACCACGGCCAGTGCAACAACGTCTACGACGAGGTCGGCATCAGCTACAACTGCCCCAACAACGCACAGAAGGGCGTCTTCGAGGCCTGCGACGGCGAGCCCATGACCCCCATCGGCCAGTACGTCTCCGACGGCGTCACCACCACCTGGACCCAGCCCTGGTCCGGCACCTGGACCGTCCCGTACACACCCACCGTGCCCGCCTCGAGCAACTGCCGCAAGTTCGCGTCGACGGACCTCTACTCTGGAGGCGTGAAGCCCACCGGCTCTGCTGCTTCTGGCTCTGCCGCGGCGTCCGGCGCGAAGGCGACGGGTACGGCCGCCAAGGGTAGCTCGGGCACGGGCGCGTCCGGCAGTGCGAGCCCCACCGGTGCAAGCAGCGGCGAGTCGGGCGCGAGCCACGTCGTCGTGTCTGGCGTCGCGACCGTGCTCGGTCTCGCCGCCGCGCTCGCGTTCCTCGCATAAGCGCGATCTCATGACTCTGGGATGTTACGTCCGCTGTCTGTCCTTGATGTAGCTCACGACCCCGTCAGTATACTACGATAAGGGGGAGGCGTCGTATACCTACACACCTACTAGCCGTCTACCGCTGTCGACTCGAACCCATTTCTGCGCGTTTGCGCGCGCGCATAATTGTTTCTGGACCGTAGAAATGGACTACACCTTCTGTGTCTGAGTGAAGCATACCCTGCATAATCATACCATCCTTCTGCAGCGTCGTCGCTTGGGCTATGGCTGGCTATGGTCTGCCAGTGGCTCGGTCAGTTGAGTTGGCAGTGGGACGTTGCCAAGGAGACATGCGTCGGGGGTGGCCAAGGCGGGACAGCCACCGGCCGCAGTCAGACGAGCGTCGGCGGCACAGACAACGTCGCCAGCCTGAAAAGGCAACTGCTAATTACCGCCACTCACCGGCAGCGCTCACCACCGCCCTCTCCAGCACACTCCCTCTCCTCCCTCCCTCCGCCATCCAGCCTCCTCCTTCTTCTTTCAACCCTGCGAACAGCAACGACCAACGAAAGACGCCGCGATGGTCGTCGTGCCAAAGAAGCGCACGCTCAAGCTCGGCCGTGCGCTCAAGACCGCCGCCCGCCTGCCCGCGCGCGTGTCACCTCCGATCCGTGTCCCGGCCCCCTCCCACGCCTTGCTCTTTCTGTGTGCAGGTTCGTCGTGGTGTCGCTCCTGCGGGACCGGCACCACACGCCGGTCGTGAAGAAGACGGTGAACCCCGCGTGGGCCCTGCCCGACGCGACGTTCGACTTCCCCATCTTCCTCTCCCTCGCGGACCGCCTCGGCGTCGTCGAGTTCGTCGTGTGGGACAAGGACATGCTCCGCAAGGAGTACCTCGGCGAGGCGAACATCCCCCTCGAGGACTGGTTTCGCGACGGGAACGCATTTGCGTTTGACGACCCGGACAACAAGGTGTGTGTTTCGCCGCTATGATGGGCGGGGATTCCGTGAGGGTGTAGACGTCCGATGCGTGCTGGGGATGTCGTGAGGAACTGGACACTGGTGCTGTGAGAGTGGCGGAGGGTGACCACTTGAGGGTCCCGAGTGAACAAGGAGCCGAGCTCCGTCCCAGCGAGAACTATATCTCGCTCCTCAGGAAGTGTCTCTTTCTTGACGTCACGACGCCGAGTCGCACTTAATGAACTGTGCCCGCTTAAGGCTAGTTGGGATACGGTTACAGGGTGATACGGTGCAAGGCCGTCTGATACGTGCCTCGGCATACATTCTGCTGGAAGTACGGTACCTCGGAGAGCAACTCTGACGATGTCTATCTGTTTGCGCTTGTACGACTGTGTTTACCAGGTATGCTGAACCTCTCCTAGTTGATATCCGTCCCGCTCGTGTCAACAAGAACCTCGACTGCTGCGGCCGGCAGCATCCAGTTCAAGCTCGGATTCGTGACACCGGCTAGCCGCAGTGACGCGATCGACTATAGCGAAGTCTTCTCAGAGCTCGTTAAGCGATCCCGGCCGAGTCTCGTGTCTGCTCCCCCGGTAAGCATCCTCCTGTCCCGAACCACCTCTCCACGCGACATGATCACTCACCTCATGTGTCTCGTCGTGCAGACTGAGGGCATCGGCACCATCCGCTCCAACCAGATCGGGCCCGAGTTCCAAGACGACGGGCTGACCTCCGACGAGGGCGACAGCAGCGACGACGAGGAAGATGACAGCGCACAGCCCGAGGCCGGGCCCTCGTACACGCCGCCACTCGCGCACCTGTACGTGCCGCCTCCAGCCCTGGACCTCAAGCTCGAAGTGCCAGCCTCGCCCGTGCTCGAGACGCCGACGACGCCGACCGCGCCGGGCGCGTCGACGCCGCCGACCGTGAAGACGCCGACGCCGTCGCGGCCGGGGTCGACGTTCAAAGCCATCCCACGCATCTTCCCGCGGCAGAGCAAGGCGGCTCGAGTCGCGCCAGACACCGGGTGCGAGCCCGTCCCATGCATCACCGNGTTTAGGAAGAGCTGGGGAGGAGGCGCGAATAAGAAGACGGATTATAACTTTTCGGCGGCGAATGATATTCTCGGGATTGTCATGCTCGAGATCCAGACTGCCGCGGATCTGCCCCGTTTGAAGAACAGTGAGTGCGCGTGAGTCTTGCTTTCCGCGTGGGTACTGAACGTGATGTCAGTGACGCGTACTGGATGGGATATGGACCCCTTCGTTGTCATCTCTTTCGGGAAGAAGGTCTTCCGTACGCGCGTTATTCGGCACTCGCTCAACCCAACTTGGGACGAGAAGCTTCTCTTCCACGTTCGCAGGTACGAAACCGCCTTCAAGGTCCAGTTGACGGTCCTCGACTGGGACAAGCTCTCTTCGAACGACCACGTCGGCGACGCGACCTTCAACGTGTCTGAGCTTCTCGCGAACGCGCCGCAGAAGGATGAGACGACCGGCTTGTACCCGGAGGACGTCGACGGCAGCCACCCGATGCAGGAGTTCAAGCTGTCCCTGACGACGGCAAAGGAGATGCCCTGGGAGGCGCGGCACAAGCCCGTGCTGACGATCCGCGCAAAGTACCAGCCGTACGACGCGCTGCGGCAGCGGTTCTGGCGGCAGTACCTGAAGCAGTACGACACGGACGACAACGGGACGATCTCACACATCGAGCTGACGTCGATGCTCGACTCGATTGGCTCGACTCTCTCGAAGGACACCATCGACTCGTTCTTCGCGAGGTTCGACAAGCGCCCGCGGGAGGACGCACTCACGATGGACGAGGCGATCCAGTGTCTCGAGACGGAGTTGTGCCGGCCGCCGTCGGAGAAGAAGCTGATAGATCCGGACGAGAGCGTGCTAGACACCAGTGCGCCTGTAACGCCCGCTGCACTTTCTGGGAATGGATTCGAGCACCAGCTGAGCCTCAACCTCGATAAGCTCGACTTCTCCGGTCCGCCGTTCGACCAGTTGGGCATGCTGAAGGAAGGAAGCTCGGACGCGGATCTCTTGCAGAAGCCCGCCGCGCCCCCGTTGTTCTCCACTGAGCCGTCGCAGCAGCCCCTCAGTGCCGCCGCGTCGTCTTCACTCCCTGGCTCGCGCTCCGACTCGTCCATGGCGGCCCCGCGCGTGAAGTTCACTCGCAAAGGCTCGGGCTCAGGCTCGTATTCCGACCCGGAGGAGAGCTCGTCCTCGCCGAGCGGAGGGTCGTCGCCGTCGAGTTCGGAGGCGTCTACGGGAAAGGGGGGCGAGGACCTGCACGAGCGGGTGATCAACGTGAAGGTGTGCCCGCTGTGCCACCGGCCACGGTTGAACAAGAACTCGGAGGTGGACATCGTGACGCACATCGCGACGTGCGCGAGTCAGGACTGGAGCACGGTCGACCGGATCATGGTCGGCAACTTCGTGACCGCGAGCCAGGCGCAGCGCAAGTGGTACACGAAGGTGATAACGAAGGTGTCAAGCGGGAACTACAAGCTTGGCGCGGTGAGTCTCTGTTTCTCTGCATGCGCGTCGTGGGAGCGGGGGCTGATGTATCGATGCGTGTAGAACTCGGCGAACATCATCGTGCAGAACCGGCTCACTGGGCAGCTGGAAGAGGAGAAGATGCAGGTGTACGTACGGCTGGGTATCCGGCTGCTCTACAAGGGCTGGAAGAGCCGCATGGAGGGTGCCCGAGGTTAGCTCCTACGCCCTGCCGGCTGTTCTCCCTGAACTGAACCTTGCATAGCCCGGAGGCTCCTGAAGTCAATGTCCATCAAGCAAGGGATGAAGTACGACTCACCAGAGTCGGCACGAGACATACCCCAGTTTATTGCCTTCCACAACTTGAACGTCAACGAGATCCGCGATCCCCTTGATTCCTTCAGTGCGTCTACGGTTTGGTTCTTCCGTGGGCTGCGTAGCTGATAAGACGTATAGAAACTTTCAACCAGTTCTTCTACCGGTGCGCCTGAACCTACCATGATTGACATGTGCTCATTGGTATTGGCCCTCACAGCAAACTGAAGCCTGACGCACGGCCTGTCGAAGACCCTGACAACTCGTATCGCCTCGTGTCTAGCGCAGACTGCCGGCTCATGGTGTTCGAGACCGTGGCTGAGGCGACACGACTGTGGATCAAGGGACGAGAGTTCACAGTCGCTCGACTGTTGGGCGAGCGGTACCGGGCAGAGGCAGATAGGTATATGGGAGGTGCACTGTGCATCTTCCGCCTTGCACCGCAAGACTACCACCGCTTCCACTCGCCAGTCGACGGCACGATCGGACCGATGACCTACATCTCGGGCGAGTACTACACAGTGAACGTGAGCGCCTCGTCTCTGCGATTTGCTTCGATGATGCTGAGGACGCGTACAACAGCCCCAGGCGATCCGCACGGCACTGGATGTGTACGGCGAGAACGCACGCAAGATCGTGCCCATCGATAGCCCGCAGTTTGGCCGCGTCATGGCTGTCTGCATCGGCGCCATGATGGTGGGCAGTATCCAGACGACGGTAGAGGAATGCCAGCATGTCAAGCGGGGCGATGAACTCGGCTACTTTGCTTTCGGTATGCGTTCATTCGTTCGTATATGTGGGTCCGACTTATACCCTCGCAGGCGGCTCCACCGTTGTCATCCTCTTCGAGAAGGGCGTAGTCGAGTGGGACGAAGACCTGTCCATCAACAGTCGCGCGTGTCTGGAGACCCTCGTCCGCGTCGGGATGGGCATCGGTCGGCGCCGCCGCGGGCCTGCAGAACCGTCAAAGTGATCCGAATTCCTGCGCACATAACAGCACTAATAACGTTGTATACTACATCGCTCTCGCTTAGCATTGTCCGTCAGTCCGTCGCTAATACCGCATATCGCGCTCTCGCATTGGACTCCGCAATCGAATACTATCCGTAGATCAATGTACAAGCAATATAGATCCTGGGTTCATTCACCTTGCATTGCCTTGCACCCGTCCTGCGTCGTCGTGCCTTAGTAGCATCCATAATCAGAAGTTCCAGCAATTCTCGGCTCGTAAGCTTGCATGTACGCTCCAAGGAGACAAGCGTGAACGAGTACGCTAATACGAGGAGAGCCTATTCGGAGCGGTAGACACAGCCCATATATCGACACGAGCGAGAGGTTCATAAGGAGCCGCAGAAGGGCCCTCGACGTGTCTGGGGAGGAATGCTGAGACTCTGTCCGCGCGCGTCATCAGCATGAACACACCAAGTCATGAATGAAAGTAAGTAGAGCCACGAGGGAGACATAGAACATGTCTTATCCATGGCGGGCTCGGGTTCGACTCGTCTGACTCTGAGGGGAGGCTGTGGAGGAGCGAGAGGTGTGAGCTTGCGCAAGGCAACGGATCGACATTATGGGGTGAAGGAAAACAGCCGCAGAACTCATCGGCGGCGTCTGCAGGTCGAGGCACGCGCGGAGGTGGACCTCGAGAAATGCGATGTCGGCAGAGTTCCGCAAGGGGAGCTTGTGCGAGTCAACGAAAGGGAAACGCGTATGAGCGGGACGCCCTGGTCGACGACATTGAGATTGGAAGGCCGGGACTGGGAAACGCTGTGCAGTTTGCAAGGGAATACGTAGAGGGTGGGGCGATGACGCGTGGTGTGAACACATCGCCCACGAGTTACTGCGAACGCAGCTTTGGGCGGGTGAGGCTTCGACATGGAGCATTTGAGCGCAAAGAGATAGGCGGGGTATGCTTGGAAACGAACGCACCCTACAGCTTCAAGCGGTCGCCTACGCGGTGCTTTTGCATGGCTCCATCCCCGCGGATACGCCTGAGATAGAACGCTTCTCCAGTCTAGCATCGCGTGGCCTGCAGCCGTTCTGGGGGGTTCACGAGTAAGTGTTCGTGAACGAGGGAGTGCTGACACACTGTATATGCGTCAACACATGCCGAAGGCAGGAGAGACACCGAATGCACCCACTCGCCAAGGGTACTTTTGGGAAGAGGAAAAGAGAGTTAGGTCTTTGTCGCGACAGATACAGCTGAGATAGAGGATGGGCAAGTTCTCGCGCTGAAATCCCTGGCGCACGGCAGAAGTTCTCTAGTGGCCTGAAGCCCTACGCAGTGGCTGAGCATGCGAGCGGCCTATGATGCCGCATATATACCCCTTCTGGAGAAAAGCTATCAAGGGGACTCGACGGCGGACTGTTCTGGGACCTGCGTCGCGGCGACGATGGAGAGCCTGAGTCATAGAGAGCGCGTCCAGAACCGGGATTACGGGAGGAGGAGAAACACACGAGTCCGTGTTCGCGAACGAGGGAGACGTGGCCAAGTGCTAGTGCTAGTGTATGCGTCCACGGCAGTGCAGGGAGGCAGTCGACGAGCGAGGAGTGGATGGCGATGGGCGGGTGGTTGCGCCCATCGAGATCGCCGTCGATGGCAGTCATGGCGCCGCGGAGATCCCGATCGACCGACTTCCCCTCGCGTCCGTGAAGCGATTAAGCGTGCTGCCTCGCGCTCGTCTGCTTGTTCCTCATCTTCGACTCCGACGTGTTGACTATTAGCATGAGCTCAGAACAGCCTATCCACTTCATCGCCCACACCCCACAGCAGGCCGCCAAATGGGAGGAAATAGCACGCACAGACCCCGAGCGTGTCCTCGAGACTCTCGAGATGGGGCCCATCGCTAAGCCCACTAACAAATGGGGCGATACCCCTCTCGTTTGCGCCCCAGTCATCTCTATCGTTGCTCACCTCACTCATATTTCCCTTAGGACGTGTCACCGTGTTACGCAGCTACCACCACACTCGCAAGAGAAGGCACCGCAGCCTGGCACAGACTTCAAGACGCAGGCGTCGCAGAGCTCTTGTGTGACGGTGTCATATGGGCAAAGCTCTACCTCCCAGTGCTCCCAGGCATGTCCGAGGAGACGCAAAAGGCTGCCGCTAGACAGGCACGTACACCCACACTCCTAGTACTGCTCCATCTACTACCTCTCTCAACGTCACGCCATCCCTCCAGATCACCTCCGGCCACTTCATAGCCCTTGACGCCATATGCCACGCCGTCTGCTCCATGTCCAGGAAGCCGAATCCATCCGAGCGCAAATTCTTCAACACTCTCAAACGCCGATGGCCCGAGCTCATGAAACACGTATGATCCCCTTCTGTTCGCTTCATCGCTCATTCCATTCAATCACTCACCCTCCTGTAGCTCTGGGACAACCCCCAAAACGCACTTCGTCCCGAGTCTACTCATGCTGTCGAGCGCGCAGTCGTAGCCAAGATCGTGGCACGACTCACCTACATCGATGCTTCATTCATGAGGTCCGCTTCAAGCTTTCTCGTCCCTTCTCATCTCACAATACACGTCCAGAGTCATAGATGCAGATGACGACATCACTCTATCCCTCCTCACGCGTTACTACATCCACTGTACCGAGGAACAAGACACGAGCTATCTTCTCAACATGCTGACGCTACTCACAGTCCCCCAAGGAGACGCCGCCCTCGTCAAATACCGCAAGGCCCACCCACTACCCAAGACATGGCTCGAACGCATGACGCGCGGAGCGTCCACGCTGCGCAAGCTCTTCGACAAGTGCGGCACCCACCTCACGCAGACGATGAAGTCCGACCAGGGCACCTGGAGCGTGCAAGACCTCATCATCATCCTCTTCGACCTCGTCGGCGAGCAAGGCAAAGCGCACGCGAACGAGGTCCGGCAGTCCGCGTCGTTCTGGACGAACCTCTTCATCTACATGCGGCGCAACGCGGAGCGCAAGATCGCGCCCAGCGACACGAACGCCGAGCGGCGCGCCAAGGGCGCCATCCGCAACGCCATCGGCTTCACCGCGAACTGGATGCACGCGTGCCACTTCGACGCGCCCGCGCAGCTCCGGCC
>MPVS01000325.1:15837-63076 GCA_001931775.1 Fomitopsis pinicola
GTGGCACGCGCTCGAGAGCATCGCGAAGCCGCGCGGCGTGTGCGTCCGGCGCGTGTGCGACCGCGCGGCGGCGACGGTGTGTGGGAAGTGCGGCGCGGCGGGGTATTGTGGGGAGGAGTGCGAGAAGAGGTGCGTGCGCTGGCGGGGTGCGCGTGGACGGCTGGCTGACCGTGATGGCGGGGACGTAGGGATTGGAAAGAGCACAAGATTGTGTGTGGGGTTGCTGTGCATGAATTGGAGCCGGGAGCCGGGGGCATACGTCGCATCACCATCCCCGCGCAGACCGTGCAGTCGAGCGAGGACTGAGGGCTGGCGGATAAAACTCAAAGCCCAGGAGGCCGTCCATGTACTGATGCGTGCGCTATCGTCTTCGCTTTGCTTAATCTACCTCACCCTGTTGGAGCTCCATATGTCTGTACAACAAATATTGCTGCCACAAGCCTGAGGCTTCCGTGCTAGTCCTCATCATTGGATTCTTCCGGACGCGAGAAACCAGCGGGGACACTTTGAGAAGCAGGATGAGTGATAAGAAGAACAAACAGTACCACACAGTGGTTGAGGCGTCTGGCGTTCATTTCCACCGGCTCTTCGAACAACTAAGACGATCGACTTTGGTACGACAGAACCACGATCCTTACTCCTAGCACTACCAAGGCGAGATTCGTATAGGAACGTCAGCTCGGCCAAGCGATTCCTAAACCTCAACGCGATGCGCAGGCAGCCTTCGTTCGAGCAAAAGGCGGCAACTCGGAACACGATACGAGGCAATAGGGACCATACTTGGAGGGCACGGACAGGTCCGGCCTGACATGCATGATACATAGGAAGGCGGTATCTCATCTACTGTCTGCGATCACAACAGCAGAGTATCGAAAGTTGCAAGAACGAGCCAGGGGAGAGCACGACCGTGACAACCAGTGCGGCCGCAACGTGTCAGCCTCGGAGTCTGGTCCGCTAATGCTGCTTACGCCTCGACTCCTCAGACAAGGCAGCGAGCAGGTCCGTCTCATCAACAACCTCTCCAGAACTCTGACCCTGCACGAGCGGAACCAGCGTCTGCTTGTCGACGAGGTAGACACGCTGTAGGGGCAGCTCCGCGGCTTGGAGGTTACGCGAAACAGTCTCGCGCGATTCCTTCACGTAACGCTCGCGGGCCTTCGCAAGCGCCACTGCGCTCCGCTCGCCCTCGCCCTCGTCGTCGCTGTCCTCGTCGGTGGTGTCTTGCGCGAGGTTGCGGATGTGCTGACGCGCCTTCGAGCGGACGATGTAGGCAGGGATACGGAACCACTCGCAGTTGCGCAAGATGGCGATGTCCGTGGCCGTGAACCGTGCGTCGAACAGGACCAGGATGCAGTTGAGGACGAACAAGCCCTGGTCGGTGAAGTAGACCCAGTCGGGGATGCCGGCGCCGGGGACGTCGTACCAGACGATGCGTTTCCCGGGGTTGGGGTCAGGGTAGCGTGCGACGACACTGGTCGTTTCGACGACACCAGTGCTGGCTGCACCGGGCTCCCCATTCCGGATACCGCGAAGGGCGTTGAGGAGCGAAGACTTGCCGCTGCCGGCGACACCTGCAATGGCAACGTGAAGATAGCCTTCCTGGTACTGGAAGCGCTTCTTCGCGTCGCGGATCTGCTGCAGACTAGGTGTGACGACCGGCTGGCCGCCTCCTGCTGCGCTCGAGCGTCCGCGGCTACTCTCTCGGCTTCTTGCCTGGCGCGCTGGGCTTTCTGCTGCTCGCGCTCTCTCCTCTGACGTTCCTCCTCTGCCCGTCGTCGCGCCTCCTCCGCAGCATGTGCTGCTTTCTCAGCCTGTTGCTTCTCTTTTTCGACTCTGCGCCTTTTCTCCTCAGCTTTCCGGGCTTGCTCCTCGGCACGCCGCCGCCCCTCCTCTGCGTGCTTCCTTCCCTTTTCCCTTCGTTGTGCTTCTGCTTCTGCCCGTCGCCTCTGTTCCTCTGCCCGGCGTTGCTTCCCTTCTGCCCGTTTTGCTCCTTCTTGTGCCCGCTTTCGAGTCTCTTTTGCCCGATTCGCTGCTTGGTTTACCTGGCGTTGGCGTTCCGCAGCACTCATATCCTTGCGTTGCGTATGGACCGGAGCTTCGCCAAGGGAGGAGATGTCAAATGTGTGCTTGATGGAGAGTGCAAGTACCTACCAGTGGAGACACTGGGACGTTGACAAGCCTAGTGCGTGTACCTACCGTTTGACCCTCTGGGACAATATTTATACTTAAGGCGAGGCCCACTCTGTGTGTCGTGCAGTTCGATTCCTCGGTCTTGGTTGCCGTACGAAAATGTACCTGCAGGCAGAAATGACGACCTGCAAGCCTTCGACCGCAATAGAAGACGTGCTAAATCAGAAAGATACTCACTGTGCCGTCATTCGTTCTTCTACCTGTCATTCACGCAGCCTTCCTTTGCGCACCGCTCTCAGGACTAGTGGTGAGCATCCTATACTGGCGAACAGTGCGTCTGTTGATCCCTCGCGGCGTCCCGGTACCAAGTACGTTGACGAGCGGGCTCGCGAGATTCAAGTTGGGTTAACGTGCAATCACACTGATCTACTGCCCCTTTCCTTCGTCTAGACACCGCGGAACGTATCACCCTTCGCGGATCCAGGACTGACGTGTATGGCGGAAATCCTGCCCCTTCTAACGATCCTCGCAACGGCAAAGTAGATGCGACCCTTCTTGTACTGGAAGCGCAGTTTCGTCGCACGGAACTGAATCTGCATACCAATCACTGTAGGGCGAATGCCCTTGCGCCGGCTCCTCGCGTGAAGCACGCGCGTCCGCAGCTACCTTTCTACCTCACGGAGCACCAGGTCTGCCTTTCTGTGCTCCTGCTGTGCTCTTTGCCCCTCAACGGCGGCTCTAGCGCGCCCCTTGCTGGCCCTTTCTCCCTCGCCCTCGGCTTTTCGTCTATGCTGCTCTGTGTCGCCTTTCTCAACCTTCCTGGGCAGTACCTCGGTGCGTATCCCGGCCTCTTCAAGGCAGACCCGCTGCTCGACCTGGGGCCGAGCGCTGTCTTTCACTGGGCGTGTCTTGGATCACCTACGCAAATCCGAGAGACGTCAGCTGCCAGGGATGCCGTAACGCCGTCCATGATGACGCCTGAGTTGCACCAGCACAGACCTCGCGTATCGCGAGGCCCAGATAACAGAAGAGTCTGAAGACTCGGGATCTGTACAAGCAGCGTGAATAACCGCAAATAATCGTCGCGGGTCTTCAAAAATCATCGCGCAGAGTACGTCTGTACTTGTACGTGCTGTCAGAACATATAGTCCAAGTTCAGTCTCATCTCATTCTGGAATTCACAGTTTCTGACCGCAGAGGCGAACGTCTACCGCATGCCTTGCGCGTGTTTTCCACGAGTCGGGCTATACACACAGACTGTCGGCGCAAACGTGGGGAAGCCCTTACAGTCGTTCGCGCATAAGGCTCAAAGCTCCACACTGCCCTGGGCTGGCTAACCTTCTCTGTCGTCATGGGGAGTCTGTCATGCATGGCAAGACCTTCCGTAACAAGAAGGTTACCTACCCAACGCCTGCGAAAGAACACTGCCACTGGGAGGACACTCGCTTCCTCAAAACAATATCTATTTACTCCGCTGACCCTTCGGGTCTACGCCGACAAGTGCAAACGGGCGGGCGATGATGAGAGGAGAGAGATTCATAGGTGACTATAGTACGCGGCACACCCATACGAGATCGTCGCTGGGAAGCTCGCGGCGGCGGAGTTCCAACCTCCCGTTCCGGTACGTGTTCCTCCTAGTTAGGCAGCTCTTATTCATCACCCACACTATAGGCCGTGGCGACTGCTCTCTGAGGGGTTCCTTGTTGAAAGCCCAGCCGTAGGCCATCATCGCGTCGTCTGGCACTGCGGCGGGGGCACACCAGAACCAACAGCAGATGCGACCTTGTTACGAGGGGATTGATCGAGACCAATCGTCGTGCGGTGAGTGTAGATGACCTTCGGAACCCTGTGGCCACTCACAAAACCCATATACATTGTGCAGCATCAGGTCTTACTCTTCGAAGGCTATCAGTGCGGTAATGAATACATAGGGCTCATGGAAGCATGTCGAATAAGGGTCTGATTAGTGTGCATCTTCCTTATATGTTTGCTTTACCTGAGACACAACTCTGCCCTCAAACACGCATATCTGGACCATCCGACGCGAGGTCAGTTCGACTCCGCAATCGATGGCCGCCACCGATGATCCTTGTCGGCGCTGCCCTCATAATAAGGCAAGTCTTTACATTTCCTCATCTTATGCTTGCGCGCGCGCATCATCATGTTGACGATTACACATGAGTGTCCTCGATCCGGCTACACAGCAAGGCTCGTATAAACATGTCTCTCAGTGAGCTCAGTATGCCACCATCCATACACTCGCTCTTCACGGACGCTATCTACGCCACCTAGAACGTCTGCGCTGACACAAAATCACCGGTAGGCCCACTATCTTCCCATATCACCCCCTCAACCCACGGTCTTCTAGGTTTGCGCCGCCACGGATTGAGGCCTGCGCAGAGCGAGTGGCCCAATTCGAACAATCCGCCTTGATTCACCTCGAAGATCACATCATCATGGACTCGGAACTATACTACGACCGGTGCGCCGGCGGACGTGAAGACGAGCAGCTACTCGCAACCCACAGCCCGGCGAGCTCCACCTCTTCACTTAGTAACCCAGCCCTTCTCGCCGTCGAACATCCCGCCGCGTCAACAGGCAACAGTGATCACACAACCGCGTTCCAGGACGTCGCCCGGGTACTGCGCCTCATATGGCTGGGTGGTGGCGCAGCGTTGCTCGGCTTCGTCGGGCACTCCCTCGGATGGGTCGTCCTGCACCTTGCAGGCTCAAACACTGGCCCGGACATCAGATGTATCGCAGGCATCGGAACAGCTGGTGCGGCTGCCCTGAGCGCACCATCCGTCGCCCTCTATCTCGCCGCCACATCCCGGGGGCGGACACCGACTGCAAGTGCACAGTTCTCCCCGAATGCATATCGGAGGGCTCATGCAAGCCGTCACCGGGCACGGCGCGGGGTGGGGAGATGCTGCGCGTTCGTTGTCGTCTTCGTCTTGTATGGCGCGGCGTCGGGGGTGCTCGGATCGGCGATCCTCAGCTCAAAGTGCGAGACTCGCGCATCGTTCGCGGCGAGCGTCGGGGCGACTGGGTGGTTTCTACTTGCGCTAGTCTGCGTGGTATGTGAGAATATCTTGCGCGAGCTGAGTGCCCTCCAAGAAGCTGGGACCGAGGGCGTAGAAAGTTTCTTGAGCATATAAGGGACTGTGTGCATACGTGAGGGTGTCGGCTTGTCAAATCGTCCACCATTGGTAGTCCTGTTGTGATTCGTAGAACATGAGCACTGGCATATACACAGCCTCTTGGTTGAGGCGCATACACCATCGACGCGGATATATACATGCGGCGGCGTTTCCCATGATTTGCTTCCCGTAGCTGTGCGAGTTTGGCTGAGCACGTAATCTGAAGTGCAGAGGGGCCGTGCACCTCAGACCGTCCAGCGAGAGAAGTCCCCCGCAAGGACGATACAAGATGGACAACCTCCCCGCGCGGGATGTCTCTCCAACTCTCCCAATCCTCCGTGTTGCCGAGTTCCCTGTTGCGCGAAAGGATACCCCGATCTGGAGGTACAATATCTCGCTGGCAACGATGCGGAGCTCGCTGGCGACGAAGGTGAAGAGGAGTGATGCAGGAAGTAGGGCGCATTCACCGCAGCCGTCCACTGTCTCCACGCGTGCGGCGTGCCCCGTGGTTCACGCTGAGTAGTGGATGCATGGGCCATTCCGCGCTGGACATTTGCAGTTGACGTCGTAGGCCGTGACATCGAAATGGAACGGCGTCCGGGGCGGTGCACTATGCAGGGTGAAGAAGGGAGTGGCTCTGCAAACTGACTGAGGACAGCATGAGTCGCGCGAGCTAAGAGAAACAACAGAGTACGTACACGGAGCACGAGCTCGATAACCTCCCGCACGCCCATTCTGCATAACTCCCCGAATGGAAGTGGCCAGAGGGAATGGTAGGCAATGAGGACGAGAAAATGCGGAGCAACAGCGGAGTTCGTCGGAAGCCGGGCATAGAAAGAGGCTCTGAGGACGTGAACGTCAGGAAGCGACTCGGATGCAGCGTGAGCGTGATGACGCGTCTGTGGCTGCAGATCGGGGCGCGATCTCTGTTGCAGCGAGCTCGAGCTGTATTCGGCGCCCTCGAGACCGCGATCCGACTCGGAGTATGTCTTCCCTGGTTTAATCGCGAGTGCTCTCAAAAGCAAGACCCTTCGGCGCCGTTTGAACCTTCAGAACAGGAGGCCCACCAGCAATCTCACCCTTCTCGCAGGCGGCGGCTGCGTCTGTTGTCGCCCTCTATCTCACTGTCATATCCCTCGGACGCGAACTCGCCGGACTATGACTGCATAGTTCTCTATGAAACGCGCCCAGAAGAGCTCATAAAAGCAGTCACCGGGGACGTGGGCCGATCGTCTTCATCGTCTCTGCCTCCAGGACTCGTTTAGCTGGGCGCTACTAGGCTAGAATCAGCGATCGTCACCTTGAGCTGCGCGACGGACGCGTGTTTGGCGGCAACATTTGGGCAGCAAGACAGTGTCTACTCGCATAACGTGTATGTGCATCTTGCCAGAGCTATGCATACTGGGCGCAGCTGAGATCACTTTACACGCATATTCAACGCGAAGGTGGCGATTGAGGTTGCTTGCGAAAGTCGCCGAGCACTAACGTTCGGTTCATGATCGTGTCCTCGGAGCGTAGCCAGCACCAGTGTATACACGACCTTCGTCGAAGTTACTTACACGATCAATGGGAACGTACATGCCGGGCCACACAGGTGGACGTCTGCTTCGCACGCAAGCACGATAGCAAAGGAAGTGACAACCCAGGAAATGGCCATGCACCTCGGACAGTCCAACGAGAGGAGTCTCCCGCGAGGACGGCACAAGATGGATAGCCACCCAATGCAATGTCGAAGACGTTGTGACCAGCTGCGACGGCAGTCACCAGCGGAAATGCAGCCGACGTCGACGCAACGGGTGCGCTCTCCTTAGGTGAGATCGCCTGTGCGGGGGCTGCACCGGCCATCTCTATGTCCACACCGAGTGCAGTCAGCATGGCCCGAGGGAATATTGCTCTGCGCCTGGGGTGGTACGTAGTTCTTTCTCCCGGCTTTTGTCAGCAGTGCCCGTGCCGTTACACATTCCTCGCTGCATCGAGGCCCGAGCACTGTCCGGACAGTCGACCCGCTTTTCCGCGACTTCCTCCGGTCAGCGATCTTCAGGACGCGCGCGTGAGCGACGCCAAGCTGTGGCGGCGCAATGACAGGGAGGTAGCGGGTGCGGTTGGGGCACCTCCTTGCGCGCAGGCGGAACGCCTTCTTCGATGGGTCTTTTGCGAGGGCCTGACACGCGGCAAGACCGCAGCAGTGAGTCTATGGAACGCGGTGTACACAGTTTGGCTTCTTTTCGTCTGTCTGCATGTCAACGCAGACATCGTCGCCTGGCGCAGATACGCCACTATGGAACACACTCCCGAGCGGAATGAACGTGTTGGGGGATAAGTGTGGTGGCACAACCGCTTGCAGTCGGAGCTGAGCTGCGAAAGGCCGCGCTTGGCCCTGTACCACGAAAGGCCATGGGGAAGGTTGAGGTACTACGCGCGCGGTGGGCCACTGCGAAGTAAAGGCTGGCTGTGAGGACGGCATTGGTGCATCATCCTGCATATCGATGTCTTGTAATGTGTTCGGAACGAACGGTGGGGCGGGAACCATAGGCAGTGAGGATAACTGCATAGGTGGCCCATTCGACTGTGAGCACAGGTCGACAACGTGAGCGGGATTCATACACAGACAACGGTAACCACATACTGAATCCGCTGAGGTCCACGCTTCTTGGACTCAGGTGGCCTGGAGACCGTAGGGCGGGCAGGCAGGGTTCTTGCCTCTCCAGGTCGTCTGCAGAGGACTACTTCAGGTAACTCCTCTCGTCCTCCAGTCGATCACGTCGTTGTCTGCATATGCATTCTCGACCATTGGATTGCTACGCCGACTCGGCCGTGCGCGGTAGCTGTGCTTCGTGTCGTCCGTTGTGTGGACGCGGTGCGCGCTCTACATTTTGCACTTCGTGCCAGCAGGGGTGAAGTCGACGGTTACGGGGCGGGGAAACGGTGTGGTACACCCGAGTGGCGCTCACTGCATGGCGTTGTCGGGGCCTGTGTAATGCCCGTGGCAGCGAGGGTGGGAGGAGGTAGTCGCTCGGGAACCCGACCTGAGAGCATCGTCAGTCGCACGGGCATGGACAATTAAAGGAAAATACACACACTACACAACGATCTCGGCGGCAACGGTTACGACCGCTTGACCAGGCTGGCAAAGGGCTGGCCGGAGGCCTGGTTAGGAGGAATGGTAGCGGATTCTCGAGAAAAGGGTAAGTCTGGTGGCAACATGGTCGCAATATGATTCTGAATAAGGCGGGAGCGAGGGAGTGTTGTGGAGGAACTGCGAGCTACGTCCTGGGATTTATACGTTCCTCGGAAGGGCCCAAGCGGGTGTCAGGTTAGGCCGCGCTACCGCGAACCGGGCGGAGGACGCTTTGCGAAACCGTCCATTGTTCCGTCTCACTTTGATGCATAGCCACAAAGCCAGCGTTCCGGGTAAGCATTTGAGTGCCAGCCAATAAGCGAGGCATACGTCAGCCTTCTCGGATACCTCAGGGGTGAATACGCTTACCGATCTTTTGCAGCTATTGTATGCGTGCAACATAGTGTACGCGTGGACGCGACTCGGACCCTGAGCAGCATGAAGTCACCGCGGCCGCCACTGTCTTGCCTATTGTAGCTGATCGAGGGAGGTGGCGGAGATTCGCGTGGAGACGCGGTGGGCATTGAAAGTAAACGCACAGCGAAGACGCGCAGCAGTCACCGCGTTCAAGAGCCGTATCCTCCGGGGTCGAGTTCCATCATGTAGCGTGATATAGGCACACCTGAGAGTTAGATAAGGTAAACATAGGCTAAATTCCCGGATGTATACCTATGTACACGCACCCTGCGCATAGTAGGTGAGATAGCCCAGCTTGGGCTAGATGCGCTTATATTAGTTTAGACAAGGTTAAGGCATCTAGGCTAACGAAGACATGATACTTACCCGTCGCACCCATGATCTACTCTGGGTGTACCTATACGGCCTAAGCTAATGTATGTTTAACTGATGCATCCCTTCTTGGCGCACCTCCGTATAATCGGACAATGCGCATGTACACTCAGGGGCCACATTTTCATGTGTTTACATGTGTATAATCGGACAATACCTCGCTACACTGACCCCCATAGATACGGGCCTTGAACGCCGTGACTGTCAGCGACGGTGCAGTCCAACAGTGCCCGTCGACCCAGCAGTCCAACACTGCGCCGCCTTCACCTGCGGTTCGTAGCACCCCCATCGTACCACGTAGCGTTAGCAGCAATGCAAACAGATGACCCAGGTGGATAATAGGCTGATCCCACAGTCGGGTACATCGGGTATTGTCTTCGAGCGACCGGCCAATCAGGAGGTGTATCAGCGCGGAAGACGCGTCGCGACGGTTGTCTAGATGGATGCGGGTATGTTCTTCAGAAGCTTCGGTACCCCCTTGGGAGGTGCAGATTTGCCTTATGCGGCATCACTGGTGCCTGCGTGTTGTCGCCAAGCCGACCTCAGTCTTCGGACGCTCGAGTATATAACCACAAAGGACGGCGGCCGTTGCTCTCCATTCCACCCTCTCTCCCCCGCATCCAGTCGGTTAGGTTTTAGCTCTCCGAGCAGGGTAAGTCCTTGATAACCTTCCACCCTGCTTCGGTGCGATCCTCGTATGCTCACATCGTCTGTTCCACAGTTCTCGACCAGGTCTCTTTAGTTCAGTCGACAGCTCTAGACGTAGCTCCCTCTCGCACCTTCTTTACATTTATCTTTCAAGTCAAGTTCAAGATGCGCTTCTCTGCTATCGTCCCTGCTCTCCTTTCGGCGGGTATTGCCCTCGGCGAGGTCATCACCGTCCAGGTCGGTGCCAACAACTCCTTGAGCTACACCCCGTCAAGGTACGCTTCCCCACGCGTCTACGTACCGCCGGACACTGACAGATCATGTGCAGCGTGAACGCCACTGTCGGAGACACGATCTTGTTCGAGTTGTGCGTAACTGTCCCACAGCCGTATCTATCATGGCACAGGTACCTGATGCGATGTGCACAGCGTGGCCAAGAACCACACCGTCACCCAGTCCACCTTCGCGAGCCCGTGCACGCTCGAGACCCTCGCGAACGGCAGCACCGGTGTCGACTCGGGCTTCATGCCCGTCGCCGCGAACGCGACCAGCTTCCCCACCTTCAGCTTCACGATCCAGAATGCGTCCGCACCGCTTTGGTTCTACTGCAAGCAGACCGGGTGAGCACGCTTCCTGCATCTGTCGCGAGCCGCGCTGACCACCCGTCCATCTGCCAGCCACTGTCAGAAGGGCATGGTGTTCGCGATCAACCCTACCGCGGCGAAGAGCTTCGAGGCCTTCCAGGCTGCTGCTGAGAAGACCAACTCGACCTCGACGAGCGGCGGCGCATCCGCGTCGGGCAGCGGCACTGCCCAGATGTCCGCTGGCATGGGCACTGGCACCGCAACCGGCACCGCTGCGATGACGTCAATGACGACCATGAGCGGTGCGGGTGCTGTTCGCGTGGGCGGCGCTGCCCTTGCTCTCAGCGTCGTCGGTCTCGTCGCGGGCCTGCTGTAAAATCGCTGCATGTGGGCTTGGGCTCTTGGACGTGGACGCGCTTCGTTCATCCTCGCGTTGGACTTCATGGACCTTATGAGTACTGTACTGCTGTGCATGCTACGTTCCTCCCGCGCTGTCGCGCTGGGCTTTCCTGTGTCGCTACTTCCTACCGATGCTTAATACGGATACGAGGGGTTCTCCGGTGACAACGGCGTGGGGTTTGCGGGGTGAAGTCACGCACCGTCAGACTCAACTGTCAGAGAAAGGTTGCGCTCATCGTGCGCTGAGCGCTGAGGGGCTTGAAGATGGAGTGTTTGTCAGCGGCGCGTTGTTCGGTCTGAAGCGGATCGGTGATGTCCGAGCGGACGGTGGGGCAGTATGCGATGCGATCGAGTGATCTGTCCATGCTTGTTTCCCCGAACCTTGTGCTTCCCGCCGCCGACAGCCACACAGTTTCACAGCTCATCTTCATTCCCGCTTCATTCAACGCAGTCTCTGAATCGTGCAACTGGTGGTATGAATGCAGGCGGCGTTTCCATCCGATTCTTTGTGACGAGCTTACATCTCGATGCACGGATTATGGCGGTGCATATGCACAACAGTGTCGCCGTGGCTACCGGCCGCTGTTAGAATCCTGACAATAGGAACCCTCCTACTCTGCCCCTTGCGGTCTTGCAGGTGAGGGAAGATGCAGAACTCACATGCTTTGCCTGAAGGATCTCCTATGACAGCCACATTTGACAGTTCATCCGAGTCCTCATGTCTGCTCTCAAGACGATAAGGCGTTCCCGGCCACCCATGTACAACGCGCATGGCTTCCTCGGATCTTTATCTCACGGGATATGGGGCAGTGGCGGGACGCCCTCATCCTGTAACGTGCTCGAGGGTTGATCGAACGCAGGTTCGTCAACGCACGCATGGTTCTACGATGATAAGCCGCAGCCCGCCGGCATATCAGTATGCACGTTCCCCATTGATAGTCTCGCCCATGAGGATTTGTGCGCCTCGAACACAATCCACTCTCACTTGGGTATGCAACTACGGTACGTCTCCATGCGGGAGTCAGGGTTCCTTACAAGGCCATGCTGCTTATGTCTATTTCTGTAGGGGCAGTGACCTGTTTATCATGGCACGAGCTCTTCTTCGCGTTCATTTGACGTCTCGAAGCACCCGGACTGAGTGCTGTAGCGGCCAAATCATGCATGGACACCCTGTATCAACCTCGTAGGCATGCTTCCGATGCGCATGCACCAACAGTGTTGAGGCGCCGCCTCCCTCCTCGCCGTCGGCAGATCGCATGGAAGCATACGCTACAGCGGGACATAGAGACATATTTAAGACAAGGCGATCCATGGGACTCGACAACAGGTCCAGTTGCCTGCCACTTCCTACCAGGTCCCTCTCCTGCCGCGTCAGCGCCGCCGTCTAGCATCCATGTTCTGCAAGGCATCATTGCTCACCGTCGCTCTCGCCCTGCTCGCTTCGGCGACACCGGTCGTCCACGAGGCCAGCGTCCGCATCCCCATCCAGAAGCGTAGCTCTCTGACCAAGGCAGACGGTACCGTCGACCAGGATGCCGTCATCCGCGAGACCGTCCGGACGAAAAAGTACGCTGCTCCCGCTTCCCGTATAACACATCTACTGACGGGCACCCTCACAGCAAGTATCGTCGTAACCTGATTACGATCGACAAAAAGATCGGTATTCAGAACTACGCCAAGGACGCGCACATCCCGCCCGTCGCGACTCTCCCCGACTCTATCAAGGCCCGCCTCGAGGCCCGCCAGTCCGAGTCGCTCACCGACCAGGACAGCGGCGAGGAGTGGACCGGCACCGTCTCGATCGGCACGCCCGCCCAGAAATTCATAATTGACTTCGACACCGGCTCCTCCGACCTCTGGGTGCCCTCCTCCTCCTGCAGCGGCTGCGAGGCCTCGCACTCGTACAAGGCCTCGTCGTCGAGCACCTCGCAGGAGCAGAGCGGCACCTTCTCGATTGAGTACGGTGATGGCTCCGAGGCGTCAGGTCCCATCTACACTGATGATGGTAAGATGGTGTCCTTGTGCTGTGCAAACAGTTACTGATGCATTGCTGTTCACAGTGACCGTTGCTGGGATCTCTGTCACTGGCCAATATCTCTCTGCTGTAACTAGCGAGAGCGGCGACCTCGTCGGCGACGTGGCGGATGGCCTCATGGGCATGGCCTTCCCCGCTCTGTCCAACCTCGATGCTGTGCGTCATCTTTCGCACTGTTCACAGCTCCGTCCCGTGTATTCTGACATTCACTTAGGACCCCTTCTTCTGGACCGCCATCGACCAGGGCGCGGTCAGCAGCGGCGAGTTCGGCTTCTACCTCGCGGGGACCGGTTCGGAGCTCTACCTCGGCGGTTCCGATGACTCCAAGTACTCGGGCGACGTCGAGTTCCACGGCATCACCTCGGACTCGGGCTTCTGGCAGATCGGCGGCGCGAGCCTGATCATCAACGGCAAGACCGTCGCGTCCGGCTTCGACACCATCATCGACAGCGGCACGACGCTCATGTATCATTGCTCACCGTCGCTCTCGCCCTGCTCGCTTCGGCGACACCGGTCGTCCACGAGGCCAGCGTCCGCATCCCCATCCAGAAGCGTAGCTCTCTGACCAAGGCAGACGGTACCGTCGACCAGGATGCCGTCATCCGCGAGACCGTCCGGACGAAAAAGTACGCTGCTCCCGCTTCCCGTATAACACATCTACTGACGGGCACCCTCACAGCAAGTATCGTCGTAACCTGATTACGATCGACAAAAAGATCGGTATTCAGAACTACGCCAAGGACGCGCACATCCCGCCCGTCGCGACTCTCCCCGACTCTATCAAGGCCCGCCTCGAGGCCCGCCAGTCCGAGTCGCTCACCGACCAGGACAGCGGCGAGGAGTGGACCGGCACCGTCTCGATCGGCACGCCCGCCCAGAAATTCATAATTGACTTCGACACCGGCTCCTCCGACCTCTGGGTGCCCTCCTCCTCCTGCAGCGGCTGCGAGGCCTCGCACTCGTACAAGGCCTCGTCGTCGAGCACCTCGCAGGAGCAGAGCGGCACCTTCTCGATTGAGTACGGTGATGGCTCCGAGGCGTCAGGTCCCATCTACACTGATGATGGTAAGATGGTGTCCTTGTGCTGTGCAAACAGTTACTGATGCATTGCTGTTCACAGTGACCGTTGCTGGGATCTCTGTCACTGGCCAATATCTCTCTGCTGTAACTAGCGAGAGCGGCGACCTCGTCGGCGACGTGGCGGATGGCCTCATGGGCATGGCCTTCCCCGCTCTGTCCAACCTCGATGCTGTGCGTCATCTTTCGCACTGTTCACAGCTCCGTCCCGTGTATTCTGACATTCACTTAGGACCCCTTCTTCTGGACCGCCATCGACCAGGGCGCGGTCAGCAGCGGCGAGTTCGGCTTCTACCTCGCGGGGACCGGTTCGGAGCTCTACCTCGGCGGTTCCGATGACTCCAAGTACTCGGGCGACGTCGAGTTCCACGGCATCACCTCGGACTCGGGCTTCTGGCAGATCGGCGGCGCGAGCCTGATCATCAACGGCAAGACCGTCGCGTCCGGCTTCGACACCATCATCGACAGCGGCACGACGCTCATGTACGGCCCAACGAGCGCGGTGAAGAGCGCATTCAAGAAGGCGTCGGGCTCTTCGTCTCTGGGGAGCGGCGCGTACGGGTTCAGCTGCGACGACTTCCCGACGGTCGAGGTCACGTGGGGCGACAACACGTACGATATCTCCGATACGTGAGTCCACACTTGTCGTTCGTTTGTCTGTAGGCTGACGGTGTCTCGCGCTCGTGTAGGTTCAACTTGGGCGACGCCGGCGACGGCGTGTGCGAGGCTGCGCTCGGGGGCGAGGATCTCGGTCTCGGGAGCAACGTCTGGCTCTTTGGCGACACGTGAGTGATCCCTTGTCTCATGAAGACTGTCGACTGATGCCAGGGCCTTCTCAGCGTCATGCAGAACCTCTACACTATCTTTTCCGTTGACCAGAACGCTGTCGGCTTTGCTCCGCTTTCTTGATTCAATGTTTTGTGCAATGCTGTATGAGTGAGATGTGTAGCTGATTGTACCGTTCGTTACTGAACACTCTTGTATCTGGACCTCAGAAAATGCAATGTACGCGATAATTCGGATACCCAACGCGTGGTCTGTAGATATTGTATGTCCGTGCATATCAGGGATTACTGATGCTGTGAGTCCGAGTATAATTGTAGTCTCAGCACGGGCTGTCGTACATATATGATTGCAACTACTAGTAGTGGGCACTACCAGTGACTCGGACACTCCTGCGCGGGGTAGAACGGGACGCGATCATCGTAGCTGGGATCGACTGCGCAGAACGCACGGAGTTGAACTGTATCTAGTGAGCGCTGTCACGTCGTTACGTGACTAAATGGATCCCCCCTCCTCCTCCTCCTCCTCCTCCTCAAGCTTTGATGGGACCTGAATGCGGAGTGTTTGTCAGCAGGGCGTTGTCCGGTCTGGAGTGGAGAGGAGTGTACGTCAGCGATCGAGCAATCTGTCTGTCCATGGTTATTTCCCGAACCTCCACTTACTTCCCGCGGCGCGCCTGAACATCGCAGGCCCTGTAATCGTGACCTCGCGCGCAAAGGCAACAACAAATTCAGATTTGAAAGGACAATGTAATCAAGGCCCATAATACAATCATAAAAATACAATCATACCTGACGTGCACTGCACACAGTTTCACATCCCATCTTTATTCACTGAAGCGCGTCCATGAACGCCGCTAGTGTCTTCATGTCTGGCGAGCTTCCGTCTCGGTGCACGGACGTGGCGGCATAATGGTGTCGCCGTGACTATTGGCAGCTGAGTAGAATCTAACTTCAGAAACCCATCACTCCACTGGCCTCGCAGTCTTGCGGGTGAGTACAAATTCAGAGCTCACATGCTCTACCTGAAAGCTGCATATGGTCAGATATGCTTTCTATTACTGCCACATTTGACAGTTCATCCGAGTCCTCATGCCTGCCTTGACGCGTGACGACTCAGACCGGCGAGGAGGCGTTCCCGGCCACCCATGTACAACGCACAAGACTTCCTCGTATCTTCATCTCAAAGGATACAATCATCTACCGATCCTTGCAACCTCTCGCAGCTTGTCCGGGCCCTTGCAACAGAGCCCTTGTTTCGGTCCATTCCGCCTCCCTAACTCCCAAGATCAACATCAAGATTAGGTTGCAGCGTAGGCGCGCAGGCGGACGCATTGGAGTAGTACTTATCCGTGTTGGTGTAGGGTGCTGGCCCAGTCCCATGGGTTGGTCGCAAAGCCACAACCCGTGTTTTGCAACGATTGGTTACCCGGTTTGGTTCGTGGTACTCATGCTCCATGGCTTCTCAGTGTGTGCTACGTTCGCCATGAACTGGCGGGACGCCCTCATCCTGTAACGTGCTCGAGATCGAACGCAGGTTCGTCGCCGACGCCCGCGCATGGTTCTACGAAGATAAGCCCTAGCCCGCCGGCATCATATCGGGGTACAAAGCTCTCCATGGATAGTCTCGCCGATGAGGATATGTGCGCCTCGGATACAATCCGACCGGAGTTGGGTATGCCAGTGTGGTACGTCTCCTTGCGGGATAAGGGTCCCTTACAAGGCCATGCTGCTGATATCTATTTCTGTAAAGGCAATGGCCTGTTCATCATGGCACGGGCTCTTCGTCGTGTCCGAATATGACATCTCGAAGCACCCGGACTGAGTGCAGTGGAGGCCGAATTGTGCATGGACACCATGTATGCATGCTTCCGACGCGCATGAACCGCCAGATTCGAGGCGCCGCGCCCCTCTCAGGCTTCGCCGCCGCCAAATCGCATGGAAGCATACGATGCAGCGGGACATGGCGATGTATATAACACAAGGTGATCCAAGGGACTCAACAACAGGTCCAGTTGCCTGCCACTTCCCTCCAGGTCCCTCTCCTGCCGCGTCAGCGCCGCCGTCTAGCATCCATGTTCTGCAAAGGTTCATTGCTCACCGTCGCTCTCGCCCTGCTCGCTTCGGCGACACCGGTCGTCCACGAGGCCAGCGTCCGCATCCCCATCCAGAAGCGTAGCTCTCTGACCAAGGCAGACGGTACCGTCGACCAGGATGCCGTCATCCGCGAGACCGTCCGGACGAAAAAGTACGCTGCTCCCGCTTCCCGTATAACACATCTACTGACGGGCACCCTCACAGCAAGTATCGTCGTAACCTGATTACGATCGACAAAAAGATCGGTATTCAGAACTACGCCAAGGACGCGCACATCCCGCCCGTCGCGACTCTCCCCGACTCTATCAAGGCCCGCCTCGAGGCCCGCCAGTCCGAGTCGCTCACCGACCAGGACAGCGGCGAGGAGTGGACCGGCACCGTCTCGATCGGCACGCCCGCCCAGAAATTCATAATTGACTTCGACACCGGCTCCTCCGACCTCTGGGTGCCCTCCTCCTCCTGCAGCGGCTGCGAGGCCTCGCACTCGTACAAGGCCTCGTCGTCGAGCACCTCGCAGGAGCAGAGCGGCACCTTCTCGATTGAGTACGGTGATGGCTCCGAGGCGTCAGGTCCCATCTACACTGATGATGGTAAGATGGTGTCCTTGTGCTGTGCAAACAGTTACTGATGCATTGCTGTTCACAGTGACCGTTGCTGGGATCTCTGTCACTGGCCAATATCTCTCTGCTGTAACTAGCGAGAGCGGCGACCTCGTCGGCGACGTGGCGGATGGCCTCATGGGCATGGCCTTCCCCGCTCTGTCCAACCTCGATGCTGTGCGTCATCTTTCGCACTGTTCACAGCTCCGTCCCGTGTATTCTGACATTCACTTAGGACCCCTTCTTCTGGACCGCCATCGACCAGGGCGCGGTCAGCAGCGGCGAGTTCGGCTTCTACCTCGCGGGGACCGGTTCGGAGCTCTACCTCGGCGGTTCCGATGACTCCAAGTACTCGGGCGACGTCGAGTTCCACGGCATCACCTCGGACTCGGGCTTCTGGCAGATCGGCGGCGCGAGCCTGATCATCAACGGCAAGACCGTCGCGTCCGGCTTCGACACCATCATCGACAGCGGCACGACGCTCATGTATCATTGCTCACCGTCGCTCTCGCCCTGCTCGCTTCGGCGACACCGGTCGTCCACGAGGCCAGCGTCCGCATCCCCATCCAGAAGCGTAGCTCTCTGACCAAGGCAGACGGTACCGTCGACCAGGATGCCGTCATCCGCGAGACCGTCCGGACGAAAAAGTACGCTGCTCCCGCTTCCCGTATAACACATCTACTGACGGGCACCCTCACAGCAAGTATCGTCGTAACCTGATTACGATCGACAAAAAGATCGGTATTCAGAACTACGCCAAGGACGCGCACATCCCGCCCGTCGCGACTCTCCCCGACTCTATCAAGGCCCGCCTCGAGGCCCGCCAGTCCGAGTCGCTCACCGACCAGGACAGCGGCGAGGAGTGGACCGGCACCGTCTCGATCGGCACGCCCGCCCAGAAATTCATAATTGACTTCGACACCGGCTCCTCCGACCTCTGGGTGCCCTCCTCCTCCTGCAGCGGCTGCGAGGCCTCGCACTCGTACAAGGCCTCGTCGTCGAGCACCTCGCAGGAGCAGAGCGGCACCTTCTCGATTGAGTACGGTGATGGCTCCGAGGCGTCAGGTCCCATCTACACTGATGATGGTAAGATGGTGTCCTTGTGCTGTGCAAACAGTTACTGATGCATTGCTGTTCACAGTGACCGTTGCTGGGATCTCTGTCACTGGCCAATATCTCTCTGCTGTAACTAGCGAGAGCGGCGACCTCGTCGGCGACGTGGCGGATGGCCTCATGGGCATGGCCTTCCCCGCTCTGTCCAACCTCGATGCTGTGCGTCATCTTTCGCACTGTTCACAGCTCCGTCCCGTGTATTCTGACATTCACTTAGGACCCCTTCTTCTGGACCGCCATCGACCAGGGCGCGGTCAGCAGCGGCGAGTTCGGCTTCTACCTCGCGGGGACCGGTTCGGAGCTCTACCTCGGCGGTTCCGATGACTCCAAGTACTCGGGCGACGTCGAGTTCCACGGCATCACCTCGGACTCGGGCTTCTGGCAGATCGGCGGCGCGAGCCTGATCATCAACGGCAAGACCGTCGCGTCCGGCTTCGACACCATCATCGACAGCGGCACGACGCTCATGTTCGGCCCGCCGGATGCGGTGAGTAGCGCCTTCAACGCGGTGTCGGGCTCTTCGTCGCTTGGGAACGGCATGTATGGGTTCGACTGCAGCGACTTCCCGACGGTCGCTGTCACGTGGGGCGACAACACGTACGATATCTCCGCTGCGTGAGTGCCCGCTTTGTCTCGTCGTGCATTTGTCTGTGGGCTGACGGTGTCTCGCGCTCGTGTAGGTTCAACATGGGCGACACCGGCAACGGCGTGTGCCAGGCTGCGCTTGGTGGCAAGGATTTCGGTCTCGGGAGCAACACCTGGCTCTTCGGCGACACGTGAGTGATCCCTCGTCTCATGAAGACTGCCGACTGATGCCCATGTCTTTCCAGTGTCATGCAGAGCCTCTACACTATCTTTTCCGTTGACCAGAACGCTGTCGGCTTTGCTCCGCTTTCTTGATTTCACCTTTTGTGCAATGCTGTATCTGCCGATTCAGATGTATAGCTGACTGTATCGTTCGTCACTGAACAGTCTTGTACTCAGGCGGAGTACCAGTGGACCTCAGACAATGGAAAATGTACGCTTCAGTTCGAATACTCAGCGCGTGTGCTCGTAGATGCTGTATGTCTGTGCATACCCGGGATTACTAATACCGTAAATGTGTGCGTGTAGATTGTGGTCTCACTGACACCATAGGCTCTCTTAGTATTTTCGCTCAAAAAAAAGAGAGCCGCCAAGGAAACCGTGGCCCCATCAGACGTGTGGGGGATCGAGATCTCCCGTCATATACTCAGATATCGTTGCACTCAACAAATGTTGCCCAACGACTCCTCTTGAGATACTCGATCAAAACGGCATTCGACGTCAGAACGGAGGCAACGTTCCAAAACCTACATCACTGCTATGAACGGTGACAACACTGGTAAGTTGCCAGTGCCAACGACTCGCTGGAGAGATATTATAGATTGGTCCCTTTGTCTCACATCTGTCACAACCATGTTAAACCGATACCCGTGAGCTATCCACCGTTTTCGCACGTATTAGCGGCGTCTTCTAATCATCAGACACAGGGCATGCCGAAAAGCGCCGTTACAATGTATTGGCGACTCCAGCCTCCCGTCTCCTCGGACGACAAGACTACCAAGGGCTCTAAGCTGTACGTCAATCAATACCAGCCTACTAGGCCACTGCAAACTCCCTGACATCTATGTTTAGGTGGAGTTGGCTGGCATTGAACAATTGGCCGGGCCGCTCATCGCCAAACTGGACCAAAATTCCACTTTCTCCTGCTGCTTTCGCCAAATCTTCCTGGACCGTGCGCCTCAAATCAATGGAGTTTTACAGCCGCACGAACTCAACAGGCCCTTCTGGGGAGAGGTTCGGAACGGTCAGGCCTGCTGCAGGGTACCTTGATGTGTTACTCGACACAGGAAAGTCCTATCGATCTCCACATCTGTATTATGTCCTAACAATCGATCATTTATTCGTTCAATCATCCAGGGACTAGTGCTACTTGGCTGCCCCAGGATATTCTCACTCAACTGCGACGATATTTTCCCGTGCCCAAGAAATCAGGAACTCGCGAATCAAGAGTGGCGGGGACCTGGCTATCCAGTGACTTCTGCGGACTTTGTTGTCCCCAATGACCAGGAGCGCCTTTGCAGGTGCATAGACATCGTATACACCTTCCTCGGGACTACTGGAGAGGAATTATTGTGAAAGGGCCAGGCGAGCCGTTCCTCTGCACAGGTGGCGTGACTGCGGAGATCCGTCCTGTAGGGGAGGCCCTCGAAGGGTTGATTTTCGCACTGCCTCAGGTTCTCGTCCCAGGGAATCCGGATTTTGGTATATTCGGCTTGGTGAGTTGAGGTACTGTGGATTTCCCGTGTTACCAAGTTACTAACATGCACTGCAGAACTTCTTTCAGTCAATGGTGGTCGCAATGCATCTACCAGCGGCAGACGATGATTCAGTGACACTCCCCTATGTGGAGTTAGCGGAGCAATATCCAATCAGTGCCAACCCTGACGATCGCCACTTCCAGCTCCCTCCCCTTCATCCGGGGCGTGGGTAGAGGGTAGAGGATGTAGTGCTATGCCAATGTGTGTATACTACCTAGTGTGTTGGGCTGCTCGTAGCAACAATGTTTGTTAATTCTAGCTTTATCTGAGTTGAATGTACCGCTTGTTGGAGATCGAGTATTTAAAACTAAGACGATTCGATGTGTCCGAGCGTTTCGTGGACCCCAGGAGCTCTTCATTATATGTCCGCCCGGAGGCATGGGCAATATATACATAAACGAACACAAGGGATGTTCCATTGACAAACACACCATGATGTGAAGCTCCACTCAGACATGCCCGTGCGAAGTATACGACCGCCCTCCCTCTCAACAAGGTCGTAGACTTCGTGCGAAGTACACCACAATTGCAATGCTAGATACTACCGATCACGACCTACATGATATCTACGTCTACGATCTTCACGGTTCGTCCTACGGCAGAGCCGGTGTTTACATCGTAAGTACGCCAGTAAGGACCATTCATACCAACGGCATACATGGCGACCTCGCGTAAGGAAGCGCCGAGAATGCTCGCGAGTACAGTCGCTGCATCCAAGACAATACCTTCGAACTTGCTGATCTTATCCTCGTTGTACATGTAGGAGTCCGGAGATACGCATACCATCGGTCCCCTTATGGGTCGCGGTGTCGCTACGAAGTTCAAGTACAGCTTGAGGCTACGTAGCCAAGTAAGGGGCATGAGCAAGTCAGCCAGATGGGCCTGGAGAAGGCAAGCATCAACGATCACTGCTGGAGTCAAGGTGATACCGGCTTACTACAGAAACATCTCGCTTTTCTTCCTGTTCCCGTACGGATCGCAGGCGGAGAATCGTCAAATGGGTTAATCGAGGGAACGCGGACGTGATGTATCGCCACAAAGCATCATCATCGTCGTCAGGACGATACTCTAGCTCGAGACAGTCAAGATCCGGGATGACGCATCGACGTAATATGGACAAAATTGCTGCAGAGCCCAACACGGCGCTACGTGATGGCTCATTGGTGATGTATTGAATGTCCCAGAGATACTGCTGGGCGCAGAAGTGAGGCCAACACCGCAGCGACAGCGCGCGTAGAGTCGACGGAAGATGGTCATAGATTCTGTCCCGTGGATCTGGAGACGAGATACTCAAACATTCGAGGTTGTCCCATGCGTAGGCGTCGCCGTAGCCATAGCCAGGCGGACACAGCATATGTGGTGTACTGTGGGCGAGGTTGATGGACAGGTTTCGAAGGCCCTGCGTCGCTGGGCAGAAGGCTACGGGCGGCTTTGTCAACGAAGTCCATGCGCTCCCGTAGAAGACCAGCTCCCGCAGGCGAGGCCAATGGAGTTGGGCGAGCGTCGAGGGTAAGACGGGTTCAGGGGCGAGGACGAGGGATTCGAGCGTAGTACATAATTTGCCGAGCACAGCAGTGAGGGCAGACACTTCCGCGGGTGAAGCCTTCGAGGTTGCGGGATATCCAATGTAGTACTGGAAGGACGTGATAGGTGCCAGCGAGGCGACATTCAGCTGCTCGGCGGGGCGCAAGGCGGGACAGAAGTGGAAAGATATGAGGCTCAACTCGCGCAAGTGCGGTACTGAAAGGATAGCAGACAACGTGCTCCACGGAAGGCCATGAACCGCATCGGTCTTCCGACGTAAAGTCAATGAGCGTAGACAAGGTAGTTCCTGTAACCGGTCGGCGAGCGCATCGGCAGGGAAGGCGCCGCACAACAGGTGGCTATCAGTGAAGTACAGCGGCTTTTTTATCCATTTCCCATGCCGCTGGTCTGGACAAATGTCCCAGAGTCTCAGTGTGCTGCGAAGGGTCTTTTAAAATTGAACTACATGCGACAAATGTGTAGCGTACTGGACATAAGGCCTGAGTGCTTTCGGCATGAATTTCTCCGAGTCGATCACCGTCTCCGGCGCGTAGAAAGTGAGGCCAACACCGCAGCGACAGCGCGCGTAGAGTCGACGGAAGATGGTCATAGATTCTGTCCCGTGGATCTGGAGACGAGATACTCAAACATTCGAGGTTGTCCCATGCGTAGGCGTCGCCGTAGCCATAGCCAGGCGGACACAGCATATGTGGTGTACTGTGGGCGAGGTTGATGGACAGGTTTCGAAGGCCCTGCGTCGCTGGGCAGAAGGCTACGGGCGGCTTTGTCAACGAAGTCCATGCGCTCCCGTAGAAGACCAGCTCCCGCAGGCGAGGCCAATGGAGTTGGGCGAGCGTCGAGGGTAAGACGGGTTCAGGGGCGAGGACGAGGGATTCGAGCGTAGTACATAATTTGCCGAGCACAGCAGTGAGGGCAGACACTTCCGCGGGTGAAGCCTTCGAGGTTGCGGGATATCCAATGTAGTACTGGAAGGACGTGATAGGTGCCAGCGAGGCGACATTCAGCTGCTCGGCGGGGCGCAAGGCGGGACAGAAGTGGAAAGATATGAGGCTCAACTCGCGCAAGTGCGGTACTGAAAGGATAGCAGACAACGTGCTCCACGGAAGGCCATGAACCGCATCGGTCTTCCGACGTAAAGTCAATGAGCGTAGACAAGGTAGTTCCTGTAACCGGTCGGCGAGCGCATCGGCAGGGAAGGCGCCGCACAACAGGTGGCTATCAGTGAAGTACAGCGGCTTTTTTATCCATTTCCCATGCCGCTGGTCTGGACAAATGTCCCAGAGTCTCAGTGTGCTGCGAAGGGTCTTTTAAAATTGAACTACATGCGACAAATGTGTAGCGTACTGGACATAAGGCCTGAGTGCTTTCGGCATGAATTTCTCCGAGTCGATCACCGTCTCCGGCGCGTAGATTTGCAGTCGAGAATGCCCAAAGAGAAATTCCATACATGACTTTCGAATCGAGCGAGACGTCATCGAAAATGACAGCGAGTCTTGCTTTGGGAGCCACTCTAAGATGTAGCACAACACATCTTCGTTGTTGAACCTTGCTCTGGGTGCGTCGTTAGTTAACGCCACTCAGTCACGTTTGCGAGACGTACGAGTAGCTGGTTTCCATCCTGCTCAATCTGCTGTGTAGGTGCAGTAGGGGATGAGTCTCTAGCCTGGGCGGGAAATGGTGTGTTCGAAGCTCAGAGCTCGCGGCTCAGAGACGACAGTACGCGTTACAGAGAGGCGGCGACGAGGACGATCGCAACTTGGCCTCTTACACATTACGTAAGTATATCACGCGCGACGTGACAAACGTCACGGTCGACGCCCTGCTCCCTCCCTGCTCTAAGTCTCGTCACTCCCTGAACCTTGGTTGCCTCGCACCCTCCGAGTTTCAAGTCAATCATGAAAAATACTCGTATCACTGTGAGACTACTGAGCTCGACGAACCTTCTTCAGATTAATATTGTGTTGATGGACTGTATTATGACGAATACACGTACAAAGGTTCCAGCCCCGACATGACGATTCACCAGCAGTGGGTATAAGTAGTCGAACAAACCACAGGCACTGGCAGGCCGCACTGATAATAAAATACGCACTGCCAGAGACTCGGGAACTCCCGCGTGACCAGGGTGGCGCGGCGCACCATCTCTTTTTATTTATTTATTTATTTAATTCCACGTGTTTAGACTCCGTATCTACGATACATGTAGAGTTGCGGCGCACCATCTCGCGACTCGGACCTCCGTGCCAGTGAGTCCGTCTCGCCTGCATCACCTATCTTGCGCTTGAACGTTGAATGCTTGAACACAAATTGGCGCAAGAAATACTTACTTCATGGGAAAGGCAGACGAGCTTTGACAGTTAATATGCCACTAGTCAACTCGAACGTGTAAGCGTCATACTGGTTCGTCGACACCAGTGGGTCTACTAACTGCATTGGCCCAGTGCGCACAGTGCTAGTCTGGAAAGGCTCAATGGCGACGTTCTCCTCGATGTAATGCGCGTCCTTCCGCGAAAGGACTTACGGTCTTTCTCTTTGACATGCCGTTGGTTCCGCGAGGCGGCTATGCCCCTGCTATATGAACACACGTCTTTCAATGTGTATGGACCACTCATGATCGAAGACCCAGAAGAGTTTCTTCTTACCTCCTTCAGCTCATATGTTCGGTGTGCAATAATCTCTCTTAAGCACTCCTCGTCGTACATGCTGACAATAACACAAGGTCTCTGATGATCTTCGATAGGTGCTACTTTTACTGGCCAGAGAACTTGGCATCCGGACTGTGTGCTGTCTACGACTCACTTGGCGATAGACTTCGAGAATTGCCCCATATCAGGTCACTCACACTTCTCTCCGACATTCCGACGGAGTCTGACTGCCATGGGGTGCCGTGGAGCACATTACACTCCATCCTGTCCGTGCCACACCTACAGGAGTTCACGCTCAAGAACATGGTCATCTGCCCCGCCCTGCGCACAGGAGAGGAGCTTCGTGTCGAGAAATTAGGATCGATCAGATCCTTTCACTACCAGATGTATCACCCGCGCATGCCACGCTCCTACCCGTCAGAGATCGTCGCCCTCACCACCGTGCTGGAGAAGCTTCGCGACACCTTGGAGACCCTGGCCCTCATGAGTGAGTCGGCCCCGCTGTCGGTAATGGAGGGCCTCCGTTGGCCCCGCTTGCGCAAGATGGTGTTCTACGGGTCACCGCTGGTCGGGCCGTTCATACGTGCTTGCTTCGGGATGCAGCGCCTGCGCTACCTCTCGGTCAAGATCAGCCCTGCGTGGGGCACCATGCCTCAACCGATATGGCCAGCTGGTTTCGATGGTGCATTTCCGTGGCCGGAGCTTGAACGCCTGACGGTTTCGTACCCGGATCCCCAGGACGAGATTTATGACCATCTTCCATCGACCCTCCGCTCCCTTTCATTGCGTTGTTGGCCCCACCAGCACTACCAGGCGTATCTTGCCGAAGATGTTGGCATGATTGGATACCCCGACGCAGACCACCTGCTCAGCTCCTCGGTGCTCTTATCGCTCCTGCGTCGCTGCAGCATGCTCACCTTGAAACACCTTGAGATCGAGTATGCGGCTGATGAGCAAGACGATGCACTTCTGCAGTACGTGGTGGCCACTTTCCCTCACTTAGTCGGGCTCAAAATCCATCGTTATCGGACGAACCGTTCTCGCATTTTACGGGAGGATGTTCCTGTGGCAAGTAATCCCACTCCTCTATCGTACGTTTGTTCGCATCCGCTCATTTACCTTCCTTAGACGCACATTGCCCGATTGCTCTCACCGCTCGCAAAGCTTCGTCGTCTGAAAGTCTTCTTGGAATTGGATATTCCTGCGGACGAAGCGTCGGATCGTGTCCGTGGTGCCGCCGAAGTCTTCGCGCGTGCACTCGGGACTTCCTTGCGCGTTGTTCTAATCCACAGTATTGATGCTACGTGGCGTGTGTTTACTGTTGCTGGGGGCGACATTCTCGAGCAGCGAGACTTGAAGTAGAAATGTAGTACGTCACCTTCCCTCTCAGTGTTCTCAGGGGTGCTAGAGCAGTTCCACCACAAAGAGCGGGTCTGTCCCTATCTATGTATATGCATTCCGTCCCCGGATGTCGATGCCACCGCTCGCGATAAGTCTGTCATTGTCATACAAAACTCGCGTCGCCGCGGAACAGGGAGTGCAATAGATGGTATGGGATCGTAGATAGGTTTGTACCGGGGACCAGTGAAGTGATGGCTCACGAAAGAACACTCTGACTATCGAATCGTAGAAACTTTAGCTCACAACTGCCTGTTTGGACTTCCTCTTAGCCTCAATAAGATTATGAGGGCTCGTTGGCGCACCGTCACAATACCGATTTGAATCTCAGTACTCAGTGTTACACTAGATACAGCTGTGTACCTATGAGGCCTCTCCAAGCACTCTCAACAGCCATGGTCGAGCAACGTGAAGACAGCTTGGTTTGCTCCAACTTCTGGGCATACAGGTTCAGCCTGAGGAGAAGGAGGAGGCACTGTAAGTAGCCTCAAACGGCCATATGCTTGGATGATCTACATTATATCTCCGTCTACGGTCAAAACGGTCCGTCCTACAGCATAACCAGCGGCTACATCGAAGGTACGCCAATAAGGACCATTCAGCCCAACGGCATATACGGCGACCTCGTGCAAGGAAGTACCGAGCACGCCGGCAAGTACAGTCGCCGCATCCAAGACAATGTCTTGGAACTTGCTGATCTCGTCCTCGTCGTACATGGAGGAGTCTGGAGATACGTGCACCATCGGTCCCCTCTTGGGTCGCGGTGTCGCCACGAAGTTCAAGTACAGCTTGAGGCTGCGTAGCCAAGTGAGGGGCTTGAGTAATTCAGCCAGATGGGCCTGGAGAAGGTAAGCATGAAAGATCGCTGCTAGAGTCAAGATAGAACCGACTCACAACAGATACATCCCGCTTTTCCTCCTGTTCTTGTACGGATCGCAGGCGGAGAATCGTCAGACGGGTTAGTCGAGGGAATGCGGACGTGATGTATTGCCACAGAGCGTCGTCGTCGTCGTCAGCACGGTACTCTAGCTCGAGGCAGTCAAGCTCTGGGATATGGCATCGTCGCAAGATGGACAAGACTGCTGCAGAGCGCAATACAGCGCCATATGACGGCTCATAAACGACATATTGAATATCCCAATAGTACTGCTGGGCGCAGAAGTGAGGCCAATACCGCAACGACAGCGTGCGTAGAGTCGATGGAAGATGGTCATAGATTCCGTCCCGTGGATCTGGAGATGAAATACTCAAACGCTCGAGGTTGTTCCATGCGTAGGTGTGGTCGTGGTCAGGCGGACACAGCATATGTGGTGTACTGTCATTGAGGTTGATAGACAGATTTCGAAGGCCCTGCGTCGCTAGGCACAAAGATATGGGCGGCATTGTTACCGACGGCCATGCGCTTCCATAGAAGACGAGTTCTCGCAGGCGAGGCCAGTGGAATTGGGCGAGCGTCGAGGGTGGGACGGGCTCAGGAGCGAGGACGAGAGATTCGAGCGTAGCGCATAATCTGCCTAGCACAGCAGCGAGCGCAGACGCTTCCGTGGGTGAAGTCGTTGATTTTGAGGGATATCCAATGTAGTACTGAAACGACGTGAGCTGTGCCATCGAGGTGATATTCAGCTGCTCGGAGGGGCGTAAGACGGGACAGAAGTGGAAGGATGAGATCCTAAGCTCGCGCAAGTGTGGCACCGAAAGGACGGCAGACAACGTGCTCCACGGGAGGCCATGAACTGCAGTGGTTTTTCGCCGTAAAGTCAGACAGTGGAGACGAGGTAGTTCCTTTAATCGGTCGGCGAGTGCATCAGCGGGGAAGGCGCCGCACAGCAGGCTGTTGTCAGTGAAGTACAGCGGAATCCTGATCTTCCCATATCGCTGATCTGGACAAATGTCAACGAGTCTCAGTGTGCTGCGAAAGAGCATTCAGCATTCAACTGTGGGCGACAAATGTGTAGCGTACTGGACATAAGGCCTGAGTGCTTTCGGCATGAATTTCTCCGAGTCGATCACCGTCTCCGGCGCGTAGATGTGTAGTCGAGAAAACCCAAAGAGAGATTGCATGCATGACTGTCGAATCGAGCGAGACGTCATCGACAATGACAGTGAGTCTTGCCTTGGGAGCTGCTCTAAGATGTAGCGCAACACATCTTCGTTGTCGAACCTTGCCCTGAGTGCGTGCCAGTGGTCAGTTAACGCCATGCAGTCACGTTTGCGAGACGTACGAGCAGCTGGTTTCCATTCTTCTCGATCTGCTGTGTACGTGCAGCAGGAGACGAGTATCCAGCCTGGGCGGGAAATGGCGTGTTCGAAGCTCACGACGGTAGCGTTATAGTGCGGCGACGACGACGACGACGATATCGATCTCTTGCCAGTGCACGTTACGTGACAAAGTCCGAGTCGACGCCGTGCTCAGCGCTTACTAAGTACTTAAGACACTTGCCACTCGTCGATCGTGGCGATGTCGACTCGGACGTTCTGCGTGTATCACCAGACTTGGGCTTGGACATTTGGGCGTTTGAACGTTCACATGCACACTTCGTGCGACAGTCACTTCATGGGACAGGAAGTCGAGCTTGTATATGTCACCTCTGGCAGCCAATTCGAATGCGTAAGCCCAACAGGCACCATACTACTAGTTCACCGGCCTGAGGATTGGAGTCTCAGGGAGGTTGTCTGAACAATGGTCCACTCACACTATGTTGTGTTTTCGACGTCATCCATCGGGCTGTCAGCTTGTCAGCGCAGTGCACTATCCCTCCGCATGACAAACTATAACTCACCGCACAGCACTACTTCAGCAACTTCAAAACTACCCGCTCCGTTGAATGCAGATGCGTACCCATCACGTCAAGATAGACCTCGATGATCTCGAGCAATTCATGCAAGACTCGGAGATGTGACGTAGGATCTCAGAATGGCCCCGACCTCAGATAGCCTCTATCAACGTGACCACCCCTATTCCCATTCTCATCCTAGCCATGTCGAAGGCGAGCCCAGTTATTTCCGCATAACACTCTTGCCCACGTCCGCGCTTGTTGTCTCACCAAAATCATCTCCCTGTACACACAGGACCTTCGGGACCATGCAGAACATCGAAGATATGCCGCGACCCGGGTCCTATACCCTGCATGACAATCTCCTCCAATGTAGTTCCCATGGTCTGCGCGAAAATGTTCGCCGCCTCACGGATGGCTTCCGCCCCGCTTGAGGCTCTAAATTCCAGGTATAGCTTTAGGCGGCGAAGCTTAGTAAGGGGCGCGAGTGAACGTGCAATGTATGCCTGTAGGTCGCAGAAACTGCGAGATGAGCGACTGAAGGGCGGCGATCGTTCGGACTACTGACCACAGGTACACCCGCTGGATCCAGACGATAGCGGTAAAGTTTGAGCGAGGACAAGTTTGCAAAGGCTGTCGCTATATATTCAAGGAGACTCGCATCGTCCTCGGCACTGGTGACGTATTCGAGCTCGAGGTGATCGAGAGCTCGTACTCCACACCGGCGTAGGATCGAGAGCGCGGCAGAGAAGTCGAGAACTGCATCAAGGTTGGGGGGATTTGCACGATCCTCCAGCTGCTCATCGACGTGAGGCCAGCAACGCAGCGACAGTGATCGGAGAGTTGACGGGAGATGATCATAAACTTCGTCTTGTGCAACGGGATATGAGATCACCAAGCGTTCGAGGTGCGGCAAAGGAGGACCCGTGACGCCGGGTGGCCACAGCGGCTGGGGGACTGCATGCCGTGCGGGATTGAGTTTCATGCTGAGGCACCGCAGGGACGGCATCCCAGCGCACAAGGACGCAATATGCATAGCGGGAGTGAATGGGGTGCCATAGAATACAAGCTTCCGTAAATGGGGCCACTGCAGTCGGGCAAGATCGGGTAGCGAGACTGGCTCGCTTATGAGTACCAACGTCTCCAGCGTATTGCACAGCTTCCCCAGCACAGTCGTCAGTGCTGCCATCTCACTTGGGTACGACCCCGGTTGCTGATAATGATTCCTACGGAGGTGGAAGGACGTGAGTGGACCGACCAAGTCCAAGGTCAGGTTATCCCCGGGGCGCAGGATGGGGCACAAGCAGAAGGAGTCGATTGTGAGCTCGCGCAAGTGTTGCACGGACAGGATGGCACGAACGGTGTCCCACGGGAGCCCATGACGCGTATAGTTGTGTCTGGACATCGTCAACGTGTGGAGATTAGGCAGCTGACGGAGTCGAGCCGCAAATGATGCGCCAGGGAAAATGCCGCATAGCAAAGCATTGTCGGTCCAAGTGAGAGGCATATAGGGGTTGCGTTCGTCTGGAAAGTCCAGGCAGAAATCGGAGACGATGAACGAGCTATGAACGAGGTCACAGGAAGCGAAGTTGGAGCATATATTCCATCACTCACCGAACGTACTGGCGAATAGCGATTGGCAAGAAGTTGTCAGGCTCCGAGGGTGTCCACGAGTCGGGCGAGAAAGCAGGATAATGGTAGTGTCCAAACAGCAACGGCAACACCATCTCGCGAAGGCGACGACATGTCAGTGAAAGCGACTTCAAGGCTGCTATCTCAGGAAGCATCTTGAGGATTTGGTTTAACACATCCTCGTTGAGCTCTCGCAGCGGCCTAAGATCAAGAGTGAGTGTATAGGAGTCCACCATTGATGTGGCAACAGAGATTGACTCACGGATCATCTAAGCCTGGCATAGGTGGTCAATTGCACAGAAGCTCACCAACGTACAGTCACCAAGATCAACAAGATTCAGCAACCTCTCGACCTCCGGCAATGGTGCACAAAGACGGCACTGAGATTGCGTGTATGTCTTCAACTTGTTCGAACTGAGCGCAATGATAAGAGATCAAGCGCCGAAGCTCAAAAAGCCTGGTAAGATAGGCCGCAGCCATACCCTGGCCTTGTGGGGCTTCGTGACGGGCACGTGAAGTGACGTGATGTAACACCGCCCAAACGGGAAACAGTGACAGTGGCGGCGAGTCTGCGAGCACGGATGGTGTTGACAAGGCCCAGTATTCATTCAGTACAACACAGAAACATGTAGATTGTACAGTAGATACTTCAGATGCTTTTCTAATCTATTGCAACTTTTCTCTGGGCTCTTCGAGCAGAGGGGACTGTGCATGGGGACTCGAACTCGGACTCTAGTGGTACTTAGTTAGGGAGGGCCTATCATTCCCGCGCTCTATGATACCTGTAGCGGCACATACATGGTTTCCGCTAGGCCTACTCAACTTAGCTAGTTTTCTAGGTGTCCGAAAACCTATATTTGCTATCGCCTGACGCAGATTTCGTTTTTTCATGGGCATTTCGGGTGGTTTTCGCTGAGTGGCTCGCGACGGCGCTTGCACCTCATCTTGTTTGGGCCACTGCTAAGTGAGCTGGCCGCCCGTCAACCGCGGTTGTATTCAGCCCACTACTTTGCAACGAGGCTGAAAATAGATATTCTGACGCGAGCTTCGATCACATTCATGCATGCAATCAGTCCTTCGCGGAAATTTTATTTGTGCGTTTGCTCTACACTACAGAGATACATGGTCTTCTATTTTCGTCACCCAAAATGGTGTACTCGGGCTGTACTCGGCGCCAGCGTGACATACGCCGCCGCACGTGATGGACAGGGTATGGCTGCGGCCTATCTTACCAACTGTCCTGGTGGGCGTCCACAGGAGGTCCTGGACCCACGAGTCACACAACTGCCTATCACCTCCTTTCTCTGCTCTGAGTAATTGGTGGCAACCCGTGTTGCCTCCTACCCTCTCAAAATCAGATTCAGTCATAGCGGACGCAGCTTGGGCAATCACTTATCGATCTTGACCCCGCCACATTAACAGCATTGATTTTTCACCTAGGAACAATTTCTGCCACTGTTCGATCGTAACTTGAAGGCGAAGCAGTGATACTTCGTAGTCATGGTGCTAGATCGAAGCAACCTGTGAGTCATAAACTATCAGTACCATCGTCTAAAAACAAACACGAAACACGCTAGGTTGGCAAGCCTCAACGAGGATGTCTTCGACCACATACTCGAGGGTCTCCGTGTGCGGGACTTGTCTTCGCTCTCGAGCACATGCACCTGGCTTCGAGAGGCGTGCATGCCGTTCGTCTTCAACCATGTCCACATCTGCGTTCGTGAGCCTATACAAATTGAACACGCCCCTTTCTTCTTGCCTGCGTCAGCCAAGCCATATGTTCGGTGCGTCTGAGCTCCTCCTACATCACCCACGTCAACTCAGCCGTTAATAGTTCTCTCGCCCTTCTTGATGAGTGCTGGGATCAACAATGTGGGGGCCGACCGCGGCCCAAGTACCTCTATACCGACGACTTCCTACTGTGTGGCGCTTACCCTGGAGCGGCTCTCGCAGAGCGGTTGCAGGAGCTGCCACGCTGTCGCTCTGTGAAGATGCATAAGAACAACGACCTCAAACATGGCCTCTCCTGGGACACTCTCCTATCTGTGTTATCCGTCCCTCATCTACGCAAATTCGAACTACGATTCCAATGTTTCTGCCCTGCCTTGCGCCCTGGGGAGGAGCTCTCCGTCGACTCGTTGGCTCCCCTCACGGCGTTCAGGTACAAGATGGAGTACCCACGAGACATATGGTTCTTTCCTTCCGAGGTCGCCGCACTGGAAGCCGTACTTGGTAAGCTGTGCGATACCTTGGAGGAGCTGGTCCTACCGAGCGAGCCCGCCCCGATGTCTACTCTGGCCACGCTGCGCTGGCCTCGACTGCGCGAATTCGTCGTCCGAGGTAGTCCATCGACGTGGGAGACGCTACCTGCGCCGTTGATATCGCTGTTCTCGACTATGCGAGGCTTGCGGGCAATCTCTTTCAAGATCAATCCATTGGATGATGCTCTGCCTCCAGCGGTGTGGCCGCGAGGCTTCGTTCATTCTTTCCCCTGGCCGGAGCTCGAACGCCTCATGGTCTCCTATCCTGATCCGAGCGACGAACTCTGGGATCATCTTCCGCCGACGCTCCGTGCCTTGTCGCTGCGTTGCTGGCCGCACGTCAGCAGCCAGCGTAGGTTCGCTTTCCTTGGCCGGATGCATCCCCCCAGGTTCGGACTCGTCCCGACTTCGTCTGACCTGCTCTCTATCCTGCGTCATTGCGAGGCGTTGAGCCTCGACCACCTGGAGATCGAGTACCGCGTTGACGATGAAGACGAGGCGCTCCTTCGATATGTGGTGACGACTTTTCCGCATCTGACATCTCTGGCTGTGCTTCGCTATCGGCGCAACCCTCCAATACCGGAGGAATGTGGTCCTTGCATTGTGAGTTATTCTCGCTTGAGTTTCTTGCATGCATCTGACCTAGTCTCGTGTATTTAGGCATACGTAGCGCAGGCACTCGCTCCGCTTACTCGACTCCGTCGTATCAAACTGCACCTAGATCTTAGCGGTCGGGATCCGGATATGTTGCGGGAGGCAGCTCCCATCCTCGCTCAGGCTCTATCTCCATCCCTGCGCTTGATGAAGATCTGTGGTGATAGGGCTGCCTGGCATGTTTGGAACGTGCTCGAGGGCTGCGCTCATGAGTGGCAGTATTATTGATGCCTTCCAATGAACGGTTTAGTAGCCTCGCCCTGGATTTGTGAGTAGGATTGATGCTATCGTTCAACGACTCAGCATGATCGTTGTTACAGTAATCTCCGCGCCTTGCGGAGCGATACCTAGCAAATAGTTCAATGTATATGCTTTCCCATCTGCCTGCGAGGCCAGTTCACATGTACGCCACCTGCACTCTTACCAGCATGGAACCAATACAATGTCATGGCCGCGCAAAGTAACGGTCGCGTTCCGGCTATGTTCCAGGCAACAGGTCTTGTTGTTCCTCTAAGCCACCGAGTTGTCCTTGCTCGGTGCTTGCTCCGAGTAGATCGCGTTGACGAGCACTGCACAGACCAACGAAGCATGAGCAATGTCTAAGCTACAATCTCACGCTCCAGGTCAGCAGGCATTTATTTATAGCATAGAGCCCTAGACAAATAGCGGGCCCTCCCTACGGAGACGCAAGAAGAAACCCGATCTCTAGGAGCAAGCATTCAAAGAGCTTACTGCGGCTACAATAGACACAACAGCGGTGAACATCAAGAACACGCCACCTGGACATAATATTTCCCTTGTGTATTGAGATGGTATGAAGAGAAGTGTCGAAAATTCGTGCGATGATCTGTGCAACATTAAGAATTGTGTCGTCGATGGGCACTGTGCGACGGTAGGAGTCGAAATCCAAGAAGACCTTCAGATGACAGATTCGCGTGAGAGGTGAAAGCAATTCGGCTGAACGGGACTGAAGCCAATATGTCATTTGACGGAGCGCCGGTAAGAGCAACCTTGGGACTCACTACAGACAAGATCATGTCTGTTGCACCAGGATATGGTCGACGGCCCCCGTATCGATGGATCTTCAGATGTTCGAGGCCAGGAAAGGTGGTAGGTATGGACTGCAGAAGTGCGTCGTCTTCATCGTCAACGCAATACTCCATCTCGAGTCGATTCAAGGGGAGTGTCGCACATCGGCGTAGGATTGAGAGCATCACAGAAGAGGGCAAGAGGCGCTCGTAATGGGGACGATATGTCAGACCCCAGTCGTATGAACTCTGCTGTTCGTAGAGATGTGGCCAGCAACGCAGCGCGAGCGAGTGGAGAGATTGGGGAAGGCAGTCATACACACCGTCTTGAGCGTCAGGGTACAATGCCAGCAAGCGCTCGAGTTCCGGCCATGGAGAAGGCGAAGACACGCCAGGAGGATAGAGGAGAAGAGGTAGGCGCGGCGCGTGGGACAAGGGTCAGCTTGAGCGAGCTCAAGACAGAGCAAGCTCCGCATCCCAGAGCAAAGTGTCACAAATGGAGCGGGTAACGCCTCCATGGTGTGCCGCAATGACAAGTTTGCGCAACCGGGGCCAAGGTAATTCGCGGAATGCGTCTAGTATGGGTGTTGGTTCGCTTGTGCACGTGAGGGACAAGGTCGCCAGCGTGCTAGATGCCTTGCGCAGAACAGCGTCTAGGGCGGCCGTTTCCGAGGGAAAAGACCATGGCTTTCGTCGATGGTACATTCGATAATGAAAGAATGTAAGCGGAGATAACGTTTCGGCATGGATCTCCTCTCCATCGCGCAAAATCGGAGAGAAGTAAAGGTGCTGGAGCTTGAATTCGCGTGAATGTGGCGTTGAGAGGATCGCACATAAGGTGTCCCACGAAAGACCATGTCATCCCTCTGTAACTTTTTAAGGAAATTCATCCGAATACTTACTGAGCGGAGATGTGGCAACTCACGCAGCCGGCTTGCAACCGCATTACCAGGGAATAATCGGCACATTTCAGAGTGCTCAGTTGAATAGAATATGTCGCACATGCCATGTATGACTAAGGAGCCACAGAGTGTCAGTTGACGAAGGAAATCATTAGAACATGGAGCTGCATACTGCACATACGGCCAGTGACACTGGGAGAAAATGTTACGGAATCGTGATGAGTTCTGGGGGTCCGTGACATTCAAGAGGCAGCGGCCGAATAGGACGGGCATGGATGCCTCTCGAAACCAACGATAAACCATTGAGAGTGCCAGCAGGTCCTTCAGCCGAAGTTTTTGTAGGATATAGTGAGATGAATCGTCATCAAGGTCCTCAAATCTCAGCGTACTATGCCTAGGTGACTCTGACGATACGGTTACTAGTAGTGGTTCGCCACAGGACATTGAGTTACTCACGCGAGGCACATGGCTTGTTTATCTGTACTCCTCATGTATAGTTGATGGGCACAGGAGGCTGAGGAGGGGTAACACTAGCGACCCATAGCTGATAGGGCCGTATTGCTCATCAGTAACACTGGCACTGAACAGCGCAATGAGAGATCAAGCGCCTGAGCTCACTGGCAGGTCCTATGGTCACGATCACGTGTGCGTGACCGACGCGCCTGGGACCTGGAGCGCGCGCGACTCTCGAGACGACCACCTACGCACACGGAACCCGACATCCTCACGAGTGCCTATTGCGCACCACTTTGAGCCGAATCACCGCTACTTCACTAACTCTGTGCTTGCCCTGCATGGCCAACGTTGATACGTTCGGTCAACCAGGAAGCTTGCTACTCCCGCCCAACCGAGACTCCAATCTGAATGTGTCGGCTTCAGAGACAGTTGCAGACTCATTTGTATCAACTGGGCTCCTTTCAACAGCGGGAACGGGGCTGAAAGATGTGCAACCGAGTATCATGGAGAAGGATACGGCTGAGCAGGTCATGGAGGTGGACAGACTTCAGGCTGGGGCCCTTGGTCAGTCGCGTATAGCCTTACACACTGGATTCGCTCACCAATGAGCTACTCGTTCTCATGAAATTCCATATCTCAGGTGGAATCATGAGAACCTTTGTGCCTACAGGTCTTTTATCCGTTGAGACGAGTTCTTCAGGTGAGTATACCGTTTCTTCATCCCGTTTATAAACCAATACGTTTGGGTTAGCATCTACGACGGCGACACATAACGAACTAGCTCAGATCGATACAAACTCACAAGGTAATGACGCACATGTCGAGAAGGGCGTCTCATACGCTGACTTGCGAACAAGAGCTCGAGCTTCCTGAAGTGACGGAACTCCTTAGGCCATTTGCTCGGACAGACACCATCACCTCGGCTATCGCTAGCCCAAGTACTTCTACGGCCTTGTACACTATATGCGCGACAAACTTTGATGGACAATCTGTGAAGCTCGAGCGCAAACTAAAGAAGACTTCGACTGCTTCATCAGTGTGGCTCTTCCTCCACTCCGATATGACGCATGCTAACAGCTCTTTAGCTCCACGGCGCAAGCTCTAACAAGGGTCAAAATGGTGGGCAGCGATTTGGCAAGCTGCTCGAGACCCCGGTACATCGACTATTGGATCAACTCTCCACTGAAGAGGCCATTCGCCTGTCTCGCGCGTGAGTTGGTTCTGTTTCTGTGCACCGCATATTTTCTTCCTATATAACTTGATACTGTTCTAGCGACGCAGAAGCGGCGGCGGCTGCGCAACAGAACTCCAGCGCTCCCGCAACGAGGGCCAAAGGCAAGGAAACGGATGCACTATGGGTTGACCGCTACCGCCCCAAACGCTTTACAGACCTCCTCGGCGATGACAGAGTACATCGGGAGGTAATGGCATGGGTAAAGGAGTGGGACTACTGCGTGTTCGGTCGGAGACAAGGCGGTAGCCGAGGAGTGAAACGGCAAAGGGGAGAGGATGGGGAGAACACGGACGAATGGAAGAGACCAAAAGAGAAGGTATGACCGGCTCTGGAACTGAGCAACGCGAGAGCGATCCTCACGTAGAGACAGATTCTACTCTTGTCGGGGCCGCCAGGTCTAGGAAAGACGACTCTGGCGCATATAGCTGCTCGGCATGCTGGTTATCAAGTATTCGAAATCAATGCGAGGTAGGGGTGTTTCCTGAGTAAGCACCCTTGTTCCGCTAATGAAGTTGCGGCAGCGACGCGCGCTCAGCTCAAGTGGTCGACGATCGACTTCGACCCGCACTAGAATCAGGGTCCGCCGTCGGCAGCTCGAAACCGGTCCTTGCTGTGATCGACGAGATCGACGGTGCTACTGGTGGCTCAGACCATGTAAGTTCTGTAGGCACATACGCTCGTATCGACGGCTCATGTCCTCCGTAGTCTGCTGGCTTCATCAAGAAACTACTCTCACTGACCTATGATCGCCCAAGAAAGAAAGGTACGCAGTATTGAGCCTGGTTTGACCCATCTTTTCTTACACTGCCCTCACGCTAGGCCGTAAAGCTGATCCCAAGGCCTCCCGCCCGCTGCTCCGCCCCATCATCTGCATTTGCAACGACCTGTACGCCGCCTCCCTCAGAGATCTCCGCTCGTATGCGCGCATCGTGCGGTTCTCGCGCCCTAACGACGTTCACCTCGTTCGGCGCATACGGGAGATATGCGAAATTGAGGGCCTGCGCGCTGAGTCAAGGGCGTTGACGGCACTGGTTGGCCTTGCTCAGGGCGACCTGAGAGGCTGTCTCAATATGTTACAGGTATGCATGACTTTGTCATTGAAGGCGCAGGCTCTTACCCTGGCGCATTTGCTAGCTGATCAAAGCGAAAGGTCACGAAGTGACAGAGCCTGTAATACGCATTGCAGCTGCAGGGATGAAGCAAGGCGACGTGACATGGACGACGGTACTCAACGATCTCTTCGCACCCATGGCACGAAAGAGGACGAAAGACCTCGGCCTCACGGAGGAAGAGGAGACCAAGTACGTGCGCCGACTCAGCCGCGAAGTCGAAAGTACGGGAGCCATGGACAGGGTCGCAGAAGGTACCGCATTCACTCTCTGTTGCGTCCATACCGTTTAACCTCGACACACGTTAGGATGTTTCGAATACTACGCGAACTTCCACCGGCACGATGCGAATTTCTCGAGGTACCTGAAAGCGAATGAGTGGCTTTCGAGCTACGACATGCTCTCGGGCGAGATGTGGACAGAGCGCGAGTTCGCGCTCGCGGAGTACCTCCCCTTCATGCTCGTAGGGTTCTATCCGCTCTTCCAGGAGCGCGGCCGGCCAAAGCTCGAGAGGCCGAAGGCGACCTGGGATGTACGTAGCCAAATTTCGGTTGAGCCGTGTGTACTCAGGCTGAGTGTGCTGACCGAACTACGCTGCGCAGCACCATGTGGCAACCACAGCGAATCAAGAGATCTATGCGTCGCTTGCGCGATGCTTACGCTCGGCAGCGTCAAGGCACCACGGAGACTACAGACACCTCACCAGTGACCAAGTGCTTCGACTAGAAGTGGCTCCGTACCTAAACCGAATCATTTCCCCTCCACTGAACCCTGTATGTCTCCATTCTCGACCCCAATTATCGGCCAAGCTGAACCTTCCGCAGGTGAATCGTCAAATCATCCGCCCAAATGAGAAAGCGATCCTTGCTCGACTTGTGGACATCATGGTCGCCCTCGAGCTGCGCTTCCTGCACGACAAGAACGAGGATGGACAGCTGGTGTACAGGCTCGACCCGTGCGTTTGTCTCTGGCGCGAAACCGGTTACCCAGTTTACTGATGCACGTTACCAGGCCTATAGACGTGTTCGTGACCTACGACGGTAAGCGAGCGTCAGACATCGCTCTCTCGAAGTATGCCGTCAGGCATCTAGTAGCGACAGAGGTAAGTTCTGCCTTCGTTCGAGCTCCTCCTGATTCTCAAGTGATTGTGGTGAACTCGCAGATTGACGAGAAGCTCTCGGCGACGCGAACGGAGCCTGTCGAGAAGGGAAAGCCAAAGCGGTCCACCTTCTTCAATCGTCGCGCGTAAGTTCCGATATGCGAGCACTCGTCTGTAGCTATCGGTAGCTGATATACTCCTGTAGTGCAAATGCGGACACAACTGCAGATGCAGATGACGACAGCACATCGCTCCCTGTAGCGAAGCGGGTGAAAGGGGACCCGGCTCAGGCCAACCCTGCAGAGAAAGTACGTTGCTTCCACTGACCTCTGCTGTCGTCATGTCGCTGATTTGTGTGAGCAGGTGGCTGTTGATTTCTTCGGGCGACCTATTGTGCCGAAGGCCTCTGGTACTGCGAAAGGCGCCCCGGGCAGCAAGATAGCGGTGGAGAGACCTCTGACGAAATATCGCGTCGCATATCGGTTCAACGAAGGCAATTCGGCCGCTGTGCGCAAACCTATCAAAGTCTCTGCTTTCCTTTGACTCGTGTAAATTGGTGTATATCGTCGCCGCACTATATCATTATTGACTAGCACTGCCCAAGACTGAAAGTTTCTATAAGTACTGTTGCGGCTGCTCTCGAACTCGAGCGTCCGACCAATAACACCGTTGTATTGTTCTACAGTACCTACCATATTTGGTTTTTCGGCCGAGCGTCAGGCCGCTTGCGTTTTAGCGCTCTGGCAACTTTCTTCCTACTGCCAACCATCGACGTACGAGACTTGCGCGCTGCAGGTGAAGACCAGTCGTTCATTTACACGACTCTGAGCACTCCCCTGACTGAACGAGTCCACTCGCCAGTACTCAGAGTACCAGCTCGACCCTAGCAAACCCAGTCTTAGTACCTTATCCACTTACGGCCTTCGCGGCAGAACACCTCCCCTAGGATAAATTAGCATATTTGACTTGTTCTGATAAGAACAAGCCGCAGAGCGCATTGTTCTTTCTCTTGATTGCTCTTTGCGACCCATTGGTCCAGTACAAGACTCAGGTTTAGCAGAGATGGACGGAAGAGGTCATACTGAGGTTAATGTGGACGCCAACACCCGGCAGTGGAACCTTGACCCCTGTACGGAGTACAGGTTCGAGCTTGACCCCGGTACGACACTAGCAATCAAGGTATGTGTCTTCGCAAGCCCGTGTGCAAAGCATATTGGCTATCAGGACGTGCGACGTCGACTATGTGGTTGCTAACTGGTTCTACAGCTCATTTACGGGCATGCGGAAATATTCGGCGCCGAGCTCGCAGACGGTGCAACATACCTCTTCGGCCTCGAGTGCAAGGCCGCTGTGTATACATGGCAAGGATGCACTATCGAGATAAGTACCAAACGCCACTCACTCGTCGTCCTTCACGTGCATACACTAACTCTGTTCATCGTCTATACGTCACAGGCCTCCCTTCTACCGAGTATGTGTCCGACGAGACCCCCATGCACGCATACGCCAACGTGCACCTCGCGCTCGAGCAGATGCGCGTCCGTGCGTTGCGCGCGATGCACGGATCACCGCCGTCGTCTGACGACGAGGGTAGCGCAGACGCAAACCCGGAGCCGCCAAGGGTGCTCATCCTTGGGCCCGAAAACTCAGGAAAAACCACGGTGGCGAAGATACTCGTCAACTACGCGGTGCGAACGGCCCAGGACTGGACACCCATGCTTGTCAACATCGACCCGGGAGAGGTAAAACTCTACAGCTCGTGGTTCTTCTCAATGCTTACGCGTGCGATCAACAAATGCAGGGTGGCTGGGCAGTACCAGGCGCGATAGCAGCCACGCCAGTCTCGTCCCCGATTCAGACCTCTACACCGGCGACGAGGCTCGGGTGCGCGGCGTCCTCCGCGCCGGCACACCTGACGTCCAACGCGCTCCTCCCGCTCGCGTACTGGTACGGGCACGCGGAGACGAAGCGCAACCCGCTCCTGATGGACCGGCTTATCCGCAACCTGGGCGAGAACGTCGCGGAGCGGTGGGATCACGACCCCGAGGGCCGCGTCGCAGGCATGATCGTGGACACGCCTGCGTCGTTCGCAGCGAGCTCAGGCGCGGCGAATGAGCATCGGCATGCGCTAATCAAGGCATGTGTGGATGCATTCCGGAGTGAGTGTTACGTCTCACGGGGGCTGGGGATGATACTGATGCTGATCGCTCTCAGTCAATGCCATACTTGTCGTTGGACATGAGAAACTCAATGTGGAGATGCAACGCACGTATGGCAACCGAATGGCCGTCGTGAAGATCCCAAAGTCTGGGGGGGTGAGTGTTCCGCGTGCTCAACGTCAGTGGACTCGTACTAACTAGGGTATGTAGGTCGTTGAACTCGATGCAAGCTATCGCGATCGCGTGCGGAAATATCAGCTGCAGAACTACATGTACGGAAAAGCCCTACAGCCGCCTCCAGGCCTATCGACCAAAACGCACCTCCAAGGCGGAGAGCAGACGGCAGACCAGACACTCAATCTGGCGCCCGTATCCTCTATCGTTGGCTTTGGTGACCTGACGATATACCGAATTGGAGAAGGTCAGCCCGTCCGGCACGAGCCCGAGTAACCAATGATTGACATTTGACTTCTTTTGACAGAGAATATGGCACCGACGTCTGCGCTTCCCATTGGCGCCACCAGAGTTGTTTCAGAGATGCAACCACTGCTTGTTGACCCGGCACAGCCGGGGTGTGGGTTGTATAACGCGGTCCTTGCCCTGCTTTCCTCGCCGAACCCGGACGAGTCCGAGAGATACGATGAAGAAATCCTCGACCTACCGGCTGTGGGTTTCATTGTGGTGTACGTACTCGACATATTGCTAGGCTTCGACGATGAACTGATGAAGTTGTGTACTACCAGGACTGCGCTGGATATACCCAATAAAAGGATGACGGTACTATCACCTAGTCAAGGGTCGCTTGTGGGGCGCACCGCTGTCGTTGGCTCATTCGAGTGGCAGGAGTGATAATATGATTGAATTGTCACGACGCTGTTCTAGCTTTCCTTGGTCTTATGACGGCAGCCCAATGAGCGTGTGCTACTTTCCCTTAAGTGTGGTGGTTGTATGTCTTGCGTTGTGTGGTGTTTCACTTCTATACTAGTATCACCATGGAGTGCATTTTGATTTTTTCAATAAAGTTGGAGCAATGGCGAGGGGAATAATATTAATAGGGAATAATGGTGTCGGTACGGGGACGGGGTGTACCTATGGCTGCGCCCAGGGCCGAGTGCATGCAATGACGTCACGGGTGCCTGGACGTCGGTGCGAACGCCGACGAGGGTCCGCAAAACATCTATACTTCGTGCTCGTCGCTGTCCTTCTTTTCGCACTGCCCAGCCAGTCACCCTCCGCCTAGCCCCGCTCGTGGCCCGCCATGATCTCTGCGGCAGCGCGTCGCGCTGTCTTCCACTGTCCACGACCACCAGCATGCTCACGCCCGCTCGCAGCGAGTAGTCTCCCCGCCCGTTTCACTCTTCCTTCGAGGCAGCGTCTCTCTCAGCGGACATTTGCGAGCTCAATTAGTCAACGAGACAGTGCGTTGAATCCAGAATCTCCGCCTCCGCCGCAGCCTTCGCCACCCCCACCGAAACGGACGTTCATACGAAGTCTTCGCACTGTTGTAAAGTATTCCGTTTACCTTGCAGGCTCCACCGTGGTCGGCACCGCGGTGCTCCTAGCTGCTATCTTCCTCCATGACGCGTTCACCTATACCGATGAGGTACGTGTCGGGCGCTGCGCAGACGTTCCTCCACTCACGCCGTCCTGACTCCTGTGCATAGCACATAGAGGGCGTCCCCGTGTCACCTCTCGCTCTCAAGCCTGGGCGCGGCGGACCCAAGAACCTCCCAATCCTAGAGCGCTACCTTGGTGACTTTGAAGACGATGCCAATACCCAGCTCGTGGAGAAGCCTCACCTCGTCATTGTCGGCGGCGGCTGGGGTGCTGTGGGCGTCCTCAACTCGCTGCATCCTGGCGATTATCATGTTACGGTTATCTCTCCAGAGACGTATACCACCTTTACCCCGCTCCTGCCATGTACGTCTTCTCGCATCTCGATGTTCCATGAGGGCTCGTTTCATGGCTACACGCAGCTGCTGCCGTCGGTACTGTTCAGATCCGGTCACTAGTGGAACCCTTACGCAAGATCATCGCTCGTTTACGTGGTCATCTCCTAAACGCGAGGGCTATTGACCTGGTTATGAGCGAGAGGCTACTCGAGGTCGAGACTGCATGCACAAATGGTCAACCGCAGCGCATATATGTCCCGTGAGTACCGGTCTGCCCGTACACTTTGCGTGTCTTTCTCAACGCGTCTCCAGTTACGACAAACTTGTCATTGCAGTCGGTTCCACAAGCAGCACGCACGGCGTCAAGGGTCTTCAACACTGCTTCCAACTCAAGACGGTCGCAGACGCGCGTATGATTCGCCAACGTATCCTCGGTACGTCATTCCCAACACTGTCTCACTGAATCGCTCCTCTATTTCACTCACGCGCTCTTCAACAGACAACTTCGAAGCCGCCGCACTGCCCACCACCTCGCCTGAGGAGCGCCGAAGACTGTTGAGCTTCGTCGTGTGTGGTGGCGGGCCCACCGGCGTCGAGGCAGCCGCGGAGATTTACGACCTGTGCCAGGAGGACATCATGCGTTACTACCCGAAGATTTGCAGGGAGGAGGTCTCTATTCACGTCATCCAGAGCCGTGAACACATCCTGAACACGGTATGTCGCATTGCCATCCATCATCCGGTGAACGATCATTGACCACGGGTATATACGCGTTTAGTACTCGGAGGCGATCCAGGGCTATGCGGAGGGTAAGTTTGTGCACGACAAGATCGACCTGATTAAGCCCGCGCGCGTCGCGGCGGTATACGATGACCGCGTGGAGTACTCGACAAAGGACAAGGATGGCAAGACGGAGACGCACAGCATCCCGACGAACTTCGTACTCTGGAGCACCGGCATTGCCATGAACCCGTTCTCGGAGCGCGTGTCGAATATGCTGTGAGCACACCGTTGGTTCTGATTTGACTGTGGAGGAGAGGCTGAACGCAGGTGCTGGGCAGGCCGAACCAGGTGCACAAGAAGGCTATTGAGGTCGATGCGCATTTGAGGGTGAAAGGCGCGCCGATTGGCGAGGTGTATGCTATCGGTGATGCATCTACGGTACGCAGTGCTCTCTCGTGCTGATGGTGGACCGGTAGTTGATGAGTTGTTGCTTGGCGGCAGATCGAGACGTCCGTTGTGAGCTACTTGCTCGAGCTTGTTGATGAGGCAGACAAGAACAAGGACGGCAAGATCGACTTTGACGAATGGGAGATCATGGGTGTGTTCGTCTTGTCCGTTCGCCCATGTACTAGAACTGAGCTTACGTTCGCAGTCAACCGGATCAAGGCCCGCGTACCCATGGCGGAGGCTGCCCTTGAAGATGTAAGTCCCACTGGACAGCAGATACATGGCACACCACGCTGACCGTGATATAGGTCCGGGAGTTGTTCAAGGCATACGATAGTGACTCGGATGATGCGCTCACGTTGAACGAGCTAGCGACCCTGCTGCAAGAGCTTGGGAACAAGATCACCTCCCTCCCTGCAGTAAGACCACGTCCCTCTTATTTGCGAGCTGATTACTAACCCTCATGCAAAGACCGCTCAAGTAGCCTCGCAGCAGGGCAAGTACCTCGGGCGCAAGTTCAACAAGTTCGCGAAGCAGCGGGACACGCTCATTGAGAACGGACTATACTGGGGCCCAGGCGCGGACGAGGCGGTTGCGGGCCCGTTCCGGTACTTGCACCTCGGCTCGCTCGCGTACATCGGGAACGCGGCGGTGTTCGACCTCGGCAAGCTGAGCTTCATGGGCGGCCTCGTCGCGATGTATGCGTGGCGGAGCGTGTACTGGAGCGAACAAGTGAGCTCGCGGACGAGGGCGCTGCTGATGATCGACTGGATCGTAAGGTGAGTGTCGATGTTTGACTTCAGGTTTTCTGGGTTGCTGATGGATGCTGTGACTGGGCAGGGGCGTGTGGGGACGAGATGTGTCAAAGCTATGAGGATGCTACTGTCGCGGCGAGCGGTATGCGCGAGGGTCTTCGTAGAAGTGCAAAAATGGTTGGTCGTGCTGTTGACACTGAACGTTGAACCCTCGGGTGGGCTGCTCCAGACGTTACCTACGTTGTGCTTAGATCTTGATGGTGCACTATGCTGCCCGGCTCTAATCACACAATGTCGCCTTCGGAACACACGAGTGCAGACTCTGAGTGGGGACTAGCTTTGTGCTGTCTTCTGACAGGCCCTGAGCCATGCGACAACGGGTTGGTACCAAGATTGTCCGAACAAGCGCAGGCACCAGTACAAGGCCCATGACCCAAGATGATGGCGTCGACCACAGCGAACTTCTTCGCCTATAATCACATCTATGTTCTGCCATAAATCGCACGCCCAGAAGTGTTCATGCCTTCATCTGTACGATCGGTTGACTGGTACGTTCGCAATCTTACGTACGGTCCACTGCTTTCGTCACTGATGGAGGCTTGTGAGTTCCTCAATCGACATTCGTGATCGAATCTTAGAGCAACGATGTGAAGGTCCGATATCGACAGCGGTGGTACCCTGAATGGATGGCTACAGAAGGCAAGGCTCTCGCAGTCCGAAATGATGATGAACGCTGGGAGCCTTCACCATTGTGTAGTAGTAACCTGTTCCTCTCAGGCTAAATCTACCTCCTCCACCCACTTCGCACGGAGGACAAGAAGAACTTGTGTACTGTATGGGATGGCATGCAAAGCTCGAAAATACCAAAACTTCCTTGCCCCTCCCGCCGTGTGCCACGTTGTGTTCACGTTTTTTTGGCCGGCAACACGCTGTAGCAGATGCTTAAACTTTTCCATATTGTGACCTGCACGAATACACATACTAGTATTACCCGCGCTATAGCTTATATGACTATGCTTGGTTGTATAATCGCATGTAATCTTTTTCATGACGCCGACGATTGAACGAGCAACGGTCTCACCGCCACTGCTGGCCATGGCAGCACTTCGAGTCGTCAAGCTTGTGTGGGCCGGTTGCCGATTACGTCACCTGTGACAAACGCGTTGTGCCAGTGACGGCGCGATCTGTTTGGTCAGCTGGCTCCGCTCTTCAAAGCTAGCGTCATATTGACCTTCCTCTTCCTCTTGCTCCTCACCATCAAGGTGTATGAGTTGGTGCCATTAATCCGCACTTTCAGGTGAGTCATGAACAAACGATAATTGCTCAACTATGAGCTGACTACCGAATGCAAACCGTTGTGCATATTCAAAGCACGAGTCAAAGACGCTCGTTTCCCAAGTCGCTCTACCATTTTACGAGTCCGAACCAACGAAATTTGAGGCGGCGTGGTCATGGTAGATCGAAACAACCCGTGAGTCGTGAAATTCCAATACCACAGACAGATTGTATAGATGAGTTGAATACACTAGGTTAGCGGATCTCAACGAGGATGTCTTCGGTCGCATTCTCGAATTCCTCCCTATGCAGGCCTTGTCCTCACTGTCGATGACATGCACCTGGCTCCGAGAGGCATGTATGCCCTCTCTGTTCAGTCGAGCCTTTGTCTTTGTCGG
>MPVS01000326.1:0-17977 GCA_001931775.1 Fomitopsis pinicola
AAGTCAATCGGACGAGTTGGAGAAGGAGAGTGAAGGGTCAATACGGTTTGCGAAAGGTGGGGACATGGAATGTAAGTCGTACTTGGGTGTCATCGCGATCGTCTTGATAACGTGCGTCCGCAGGGGCATTATTACCTAGGGAGTGAAAGGAAAGGAGCAGGGCAGAACGGCGACGAACGGACTATCGCCGTGCGACGCGCTTGCGCTCCCGCCCCTCTTCCTCCACGTCCATCGCATCCCCCATCAGATTCTGTTCCTGCGACGCAGCCAGTGCTGCGCCCCTTGCGCCGCGCGTGCGCCGCCTCGTCGAGGGGTCACCCTCTGTAGGTGTGGGCGTGGGCGAGTCGAGCGCCATGACGTTATGCCGTCGCTTTGATCCTACGGGGACGTCGAACTCCGTCGGCGGGGAGAGGACGGTGGTGGTCGGCGGTTCGAAAGAAAAGGGGGAGGGCGGGGCGGAGACGATAGAGGGGTCCTTGGCATAGAGGCGCGACTTGACGGCACGGTTGATGTTGAGGGGTGAAGGAGTAGCGGACGTATTCGTGAACGTGGACGGGGTATACGGTGTCGGCGGGGTAACGGCGGCCTGCGAGGATCGATGGTTGGCGCGCGCACCGGTGGAGACACAGGAAAAGAGGGACTCACCATCTCCTTCAACCGCGCCGTCGCAGTACTGCTCGGTATCTGAGCGGGGGTGGCAGGCGGATGTTTCGGAGCCACCACCGGCGCCGTCGCTGTGCCCGCAGACGCTGGCTTAGTCGGGCCGCTGCCCGTCGCACCGCCTGCACGCTCGCGCTCCTTCTCCTCGTCTTCGTCTTCCTCCTCCTCACGCGAGCGGATCGCCTCGAGGCGGGCTTCTACATAGTCCATGATGTGCCCGATCGCGACGCCCTGGCCGTCGGACCCGCTCGAGTCGCCCGCAGAGACCCCCTGCTGGATCATGTTGAGGAGGTCGCGGCACGCTGCGGCGTATCCGGCGTTGTACGCCCGTTTGCTGGTGCGCTTGCTGGAGCGGTAGAGCGTCGTGAGGCTCAGCGCCGCCGCTGTTGGAGGAGTCAGTCGGTCAGTGCTCGTTGCGTTCAGAAAGGGCGGAGGGGAGGGGCAGCGCACCCTTGAAGTTGTCGGTGATGTCCATCTCTGCCTTTGCGAGGTTTGAGGGAGGGAGAGAGGAGGCGAGGTTGTTGAGGTTGAGAGACTCCATTCCGTAAGTACGGGATGCGGTTTCTGGGCAACCCTCCGTCTGCCTGCCACTCACTCAGATCAGCGCTGCTGATGTAAGCCGTCTGCGCGTGCGCGCGCGCGCCCCGACTGCAGGCGGTGGTGGCGGTGGCGGTGGCGGCACCGTCCTAGTCACAGCCGTAGAGACAAAGCGATAGGAGGGTATGTATAGCACGACAATAGGTATACGTATAACGCGGAGGACAAAAATTATTACAAGTACCTGATATGCGACCGCGATGTCCCCTTCACCGAGTGCACCCGGACCCACTCAGCCAGACGTCAGAATTATCAGGATTGCACCGTCTGCGGCTGTCGCGGCTGTCGGTATGTTCTAGACAGGGTAGCAGGCCCGCATTTCTCACTGCAGGAGACACAAGTTCAGAGCACGCGCCGGGCACCGTCCCCTACGGCGAGACCTACCGACATTCACGGTCAGCAGAGTTCAAGAAGAGCCATACGAGACGCTGCAGGCGGGCTCCCAGGGAGCATGCCAACGACCCGTCGACTGTTGCTCATGCTCGATTCAGTTTCGCCGACTCGCCAGCGTGACTGAGAGGGTATTTTGGCCACTTGCCAACAGTTCGCTGCATATGACGCCAAGTCACGTAGGAGAGCGTGTGCGTGGACTATTTCGTCACTAGCTGAGCAGTCGTGCGAGACGTAGCTGGGAGCCATGGGTTGCTCCGCTTCGACGGGAGAAATGCCTACAGAGACGGGTGGGTGAGCTGAGTACGATGGCAACCTAAAACACTTGGATAGCCCGACAGGCGAAGCACGCGTGGACTATTGACTGCTCAATAACGGCCGAGTGCCGTCTTGTTGATTGACGGTGCCCTATAGAGCGGTCGGATATGAATTTCGCGTGATGAGCGTTCATGCCTTCTAGCCGGACTCCACGCCTTCTGGTCGAGTGAAGGATCGCGTACTGGGTTCGTTCATAGCGGGCGACAGTTGCTCGATGCGGCGGTGGCGGCGTGGTAGATATTCGGCCAAGTGTGAGTAGGTTCGAAATGGGCGAGCTGTGATTGCACGAAGGAGGAGGACGAGGAGGAGGAAGACGCGCTTGAGAACGTCGAGAACAACGAGCAAGCGCCGACCAGACGCGTCCGAACGCGCTCATATGTAATCTCACGCGACACCCGTCCCGTCCCGTCCTCGTCGTCGCCCTCGTCGTCGCCCAATCGTCGCCTCGCCGTGTTCGTCGCCCGCTCTGCGATGCGCACGATGGGCATCCACATCTGTCCTAACAGCCGCGGCCTCCTTCATCTCGGCAGCCCCTGTGTCCGCGACTTCTGGAGCGCCGTTCTCCCTCTCGTGCTCGTCGCCCTCACCATCGCCAGCACTCTCCCCCAACCAAAATCGGTCCGAGCCCTCGTCGCCGCCGTCAAAAGGCCCTTCCGCAACTTCCTTACCCTCTCCGAAGCAGAGGCCCTCGATGGTGACGACCTAGACCGCGTCCCGCGCAAGACCGTTCCTCCCGTCCCGCTCTGGCGTAGCCTCCTTCTCGCAGTCATCTCCCTCTTGGAGACTCTCGTCTGGCTCGGTCTCGCAACCTACAGCCTAGCCATTAGTCCTATTGACGTCCATCATGCTCTTGTCGCCTTTGCACTCTCCTTCGTCTGGCTGTATGCGGTCGTCCGCCCCATCGTTGCGCCTTCTGCAACGCCGCCGAACGACCTCCTCGCTCTCTACACGCTGCAACTCGTCATGAGCATCCTCACCTTCGGCGGCGCTCTCTTCGACTCTAGCGTGCGAGGTTACCCGAACCTGACTCCGTTGGTCCTCGCGGCACACATTGCCAACCTCGCCGCGATCGTCCTCCTCCTCTTGGTCGTCTTCAACATGCCGTTGGCCCTCCCGAGTGATACAGTCGAAAAGGACAAAATCGTGAGTATTCACATCCTCGAGTGCTGCATACAGACCGACGTATTACAGGGTCAATCCGTCTCTCCAGAGGACTACACCACCCTCTGGGGCTGGATCTCCTTCACCTGGATCCTCCCCCTTGTGGAACGCGTACGTCCTTCTCATCTTGAATCCACTTACGTACTCACAGCACGCTGCAGGGAACAAAAACAACACTCAGTGAGTCCGACATCTGGGCCCTCAGCCCGACGATGCAGGCCCGCCCACTTTACATCAAGTTCAGCCGTACGCTGCGCACCACGCTCTTCCGCCGGCTCTGGGCTGCCAACTCCCTCGACCTCATCCTCGACTTCGTGCTCACGTACGTCAGCGTCGTCTTCAACTACGCGAGCCCGTTCTTCCTCAAGCGCATCCTCGACTCCCTCGACCCGCACACGCACCCGACCCCCGAGATGCGCGCCCTCGCGTACATCTACGCCGTCCTTGCGTTCCTCTCGACGCTCTGCAAGGCTCAGGCGGATGTGCAGCACCTCTGGTTCGGCCGGCGCGCCGCGACGCGCATCCGCTCCGAGCTCATGGCGGCGATCTACGACAAGGCACTGAAGCGGAAGGACTTCTCCGGGCTGGTCGACAAGGACCCCAAAGCCGCGGAGGTGAAGGCGAGCTCGAAGGGGGACGACCCGAAGGCGGGCGCGGACATCGGCAAGATCGTGAACCTCATGGCGGGCGACGCGAACCGGATCTCGCAGGTCGTGACGGGCTCGTACTTCATCTACGGCGCGCCCTTCGAGATCGTCATCGCGTCGACGTTCCTGTACCAGCTCCTCGGCTTCTCCGCGTTCGCGGGCTTCGCCGTCCTCTTCGTCGGCTGGCCGCTGAACAGCATCGTGAGCAAGCGCGCGGTGCGGATCCACAAGGGCGTGTCGAGCGCGCGCGACAAGCGCATGGGCGTGCTGAACGAGCTCATTGGCGCGATGAAGTTCATCAAGTTCTTTGCGTGGGAGGAGCAGTGGATCAGCCGTGCGATGGACGCGCGGGAGGTCGAGATGAAGTGGATGGTGAAGGCGCGTCTGAATTCGGTCATGTTCTCGCTTATTTGGATCTGTGCCCCGATTATGGTGTCGGTCACATCATTCTTCGTGTATGTCGTCCAAGGGAACGAGCTCACGGTCGGCACCGCCTTCACTGTGAGCGTCCTTTTCTCCTGTGTGGAGAGGTACGAGACTGACAATGTTGCAGGCCATCGCCCTGTTCAACATGGTCCGGTAAGTTCAGCATGCCCGCCCTCTGACTTCACCCCGCTGACTGCTCGAGATTGTCAGCGCGCCACTAAACGTCATCCCCGCGTGGATCGTCCAGATCCTCCAGGCAGGTGTCGCCATGGACCGGATCTCCACCTACCTCGACGAAGAGGAAGTCGACGAGCAAGTCTCCACACTCAAAAAGGGCCGCACCCCGCCGTCGACCGACGACGACGAGGGCCTCGGCATCCTGAACGGCTCGTTCAAGTGGAACGAGATCGAGGAGAAGAAGGCCGACAAGGCGCAGGACACGGCGAAGGACACGGGCGGCCGCAAGTTCTGGTCGTGGTCGCGCAAGTCGCGCGCGCAGTCGCAGGCACCGTTGGACGACACGGAGACGGCGGTGGACAGCCAGTCGACGGCGGGGAGTGTGACGAACGGGAGCGGGGACCACCGCTTCGAGCTGCGCGACATCACGGTGATGTTCCCGGAGGGCCAGTTGAGCGTCATTACCGGCCCGACTGCGAGCGGGAAGACCGCGCTCCTAGTGAGTCCGCTCGACTGTCTTGCATATACCACGCGCTGATGCCCCGACCGTAGATGGCGCTCCTGGGCGAGATGACCCGCCTCGAGGGCCGCATTGTCATGTCGAAGAACTCGTCGAAGGTGGACGAGCATGGCCTGACGCACGCGATCTCGTATGCGGCCCAGTCGCCGTGGCTCAGACACCAGTCGATCAAGGACAACATACTCTTCGGGTACCCGTATGACGAGGAGCGGTACAACCAGGTCGTCGAATGCTGCGCGCTCAAGCCGGACTTGGAGATCCTCGAGGACGGAGATGGTACAGAGATTGGCGCCCGGTGGGTTCGCTATGTTGTACTGTGATTCCAATCTGACTGACTCGATGTACACAGCGGCGTGAGTCTATCGGGTGGCCAGAAGGCCAGGGTCGCGCTAGCCCGCGCGGTGTATGCAGTACGTCAAGGCTACCTAGCGATAAACTAGCACGTGCTCAATGCCCCACAGCCCACTAAATACGTTCTGCTCGATGACCCGCTCAGCGCCGTGGTATGCATGAGCTCCTGTTGTATGCTCCCAGATCAACCCTGACGTCTCTATAGGACAGCCACACGGCTCGCTTCCTCTTCGACAGGCTCTTCCGCGGCCCGCTTCTCGCCAACCGCACAGTGGTAAGTCTCCTCGTATCGAATGCAAGACGCGTCGGTAACCGAGTCATAGATCCTGGTTACACATCATGTCGAGCTCGTCCTCCCGGGGGCCTACCATCTCGTCCGCATGCTTGATGGCCGGATCGACACCCAAGGAACGGTCAAGGACCTCCGTGAGCGCGGTCTGCTCGACGAGATCACGCACGACGAGTCCGTCGAGGCGCACAAGGAGGAGGTGAAGGCAGAGGCAGAGGTGAAGGCAAAGGAGCCGAACGCCGAGATCGACGCGGACGCTCCAGAAGATGAGGATGAGGATGCGGATGCGGATGCGGATGCGAAGCCGAACAAGAAGAAGGGCAAGAAACCCAGGAAGCTGATCGAAGACGAGAAGCGGGAGGAGGGAAGCGTCAAGTGGTCGATCTATAATACGTACCTCAAGGCGTCGTGAGTGGTTTGCTGGGTTTCCCGAGTTTGGGTCGGTGTGCTGAAGACGTGCTAGCTCGTACTGGACATGGGTCATACTTTTCTTTTTGATCGTCATGACCCAGGTCCTTGGAGTCTCCGAGAAGGTTTGGATCAAGGTATGTTATTCACCGATATCAATGAGCTCTCTGTGCGTAATTGACGATGATGCATTGATAGATCTGGGGTGAAGCCTATGGTACCGGCGAAGACCTAATCCCCACCTACACGTTCAACTCATTCGCAACACCCGAGCACGAGGCCATCCTCGACGACACGATGTACAACATCCGCTTCGCACAGAAGAGTCACCACCCCGTCCCGTACATCTCGACGGTGGAGTTCGATTGGCCCGTGGCGCAGGAGCACCCCTTCTTCTACATCGGCATCTATGCAGCGATCTCGCTCGCGGCGGGCTTCGTCAACATTGCTGGAGTGATCACGCAGTACACGGGTGCGCTGAGGGCGTCGCGTAAGCTGTTCCGCCAGTTGTTGGTCACCGTTGTACGCGCAACTATGCGTTGGCACGATGTGACGCCGCAAGGTAGGCAAGACCAGCCTCCACGTATTATCGATGACTCAGCGTTTTGCAGGTCGGATGTTGAATCGCTTCAGCAAGGATATCGAGACTGTCGATGGCTCTCTAGCGAGTTCGCTGCAAGCCGTCAATACGGCGCTAGCCAACTTCGCGGCATCTGTCATCACCGTTGTGTAAGTACCTTGAACTCATAGTGCGTCGCGCTAGTCGCTGACACAGAGCCATAGCGTTGTATTTCCGTTCTTCGTCGTACCTGCGTCCATCCTGGGCTTCTTCTACCATCGTGCGGCGGTCGGATACCTGAACACCGGCCGCGACATCCGGCGCATGGAGTCGAACTCGCGCAGCCCGATTTTCGCCAACTTCAATGAGCTACTCGAGGGAATTGTCACCGTGCGGGCGTTCTCGGCGGAGCAGAAGTTCCTCGACGACTTGTACAAGAAGGTCGACCTGACAACGCAAATGTGGTACACATTCTGGATGACGAACCGGTGGCTGCTGCTGTATTTTGATACGCTCGGCGCCACCGGTGTGCTGGTTACGACACTCTTTGCGCTCTCGGGCTACGTCAGGGCGGGTACTGCTGGTGTTTGTATCACTTCGGCTATGGCATTCACGACTAGCGTCTACTGGGCTTGCCGGTTCTGGACAGCACTGGAACTCGACTTGAAGTACGTCGTACATTCTCTTCTACTTCGTTTTGTTGATATTCATCTGTTCTAGCTCCGTCGAGCGTGTCGTCGAATACTTGGACCTCCCCCAGGAACCTGCCGCCATCATCGAGTCGAACCGTCCCCCAGCTTACTGGCCATCGTCTACAGGCCCGAACAAGGACTCAATGGTCGTCGTTGAAGATCTCGTGGTCAAGTATGCGCCGGAGCTCCCGGCCGTCCTCAAGAACGTATCGTTCAGCCTGAAAGCAGGAGAGCGTGTCGGTCTGCTGGGTCGGACGGGCAGTGGAAAGTCAACACTCGCGATGAGTATCCTGCGCTTCGTGGACCCGACGAGTGGTTGCATCATGATTGACGGCATTGACATCTCGACGATTGGCCTCTATGATTTGCGCTCGAGAATCGTTCGTATCTCAAGCTTTCCTGCCGGTCTATGCTGGGCTGACTATTTGCCAGACATTCATTCCTCAGGATGCTACCCTTTTCTCCGGTACACTGCGCGATAACCTCGACCCATTCCGTAAGTATCATGTTTTTCGCCTCGCGATTACATCTCAACACCAGGTATAACAGATGAGCACGAAGATAGCGAATGTCTTGACGTCCTCCACCGCGTGCAGATGATCACCGACAGCCAGCTAGCATCGCAGAGAACATCTCGCGCGACGTCTCGTGCGACTTCCATTCACGAAGGCCGAGAAGGTACCATCGCCTCGGTCTCGACGACACCTACGGAGCTCGACGCGAAAACGACTGTCTCACTAGAGACGCAAGTCTCTCCCGGAGGCTCGAACTTCTCGCAGGGTCAGCGACAGCTCATCGCCATGGCGCGTGCCCTATTGCGTCGAAGTTCTATAATCGTGCTCGACGAAGCGACGAGCAGCATCGATTTCGCGACGGACGCAAAGATCCAAGCTACGATCCGCGAGGAGTTCAACGATTCTATGCTTCTGACTGGTGAGCTATGCCAAATTTGACGTACACAGACAATCTGACGCTACCTCGACCTATAGTTGCGCATCGCCTGCGCACGGTTATCGACTACGATCGTCTGATTGTGCTTGACAAGGGCGAGTTGGTGGAGTTTGACACGCCGCTCACCCTGATTCAAAAAGAGGGCGGTATCTTCCGCCAGATGTGCCTCAAGAGTGGCACCTTCACCGAGCTGGAGGCTGCTGCGAGGACGAAGGCAGAGCATGATGCGAGGGCCTCAAGGTAGAGGTGGTTTGACGACACGTCTTTGTTTTGGTTTCGGTAGACGTGTACATACATGTACAGCTGGGCTAATGATATCGGATAGATCTCTTCTCGACGCGTGCTGTTGTAGGTCGCGTCTACTGGGTTGATCCTTGCAACGTCAGGCAACGTCCGCGTTGTTCCACTGTGTTCACTCATGCCACCCGCGACTATGACCCAAAGGGGTGTTGTTTGTCGTCGTCGACAAATGGATACCTGCTTCATCCACTTCCTCCGTATGTACTCCATAATTACAACTGAAAGCGGGCCATTCTGATGCCCTTTTTGATCGATTTCTACTTGAACAATGAGCTACAAGGGACGCCCCCTCAAGATACTTTGGCCTCCGAGTTCGTCACTAGCTCGTCACTACTCCAGTTGGACACCTCGGTCCGCAGGTTCTGCCCGGTAAATGACTACGCAGCCTCACCCTCGACATTCCTATGGTCTTCACTCACGGCTGCCCGCCGCTTCGCCACATACCAAGTTCCTCACTCGTGCGGTTGACCTCTGTTGCACGATCCCGCTCATTCCGAGAGTAGTCTCACGATCAACCAAGGGTCGTCTTTCTACGGGAAACAGTTGGGGCTATCGGCAGCGTACTGTTTGCTCTATTTCGACATGTTATTCAGTTCTGACCGCTTTGACCTCACAAAGTGCATCAATTCTCTATGTTCAACTTTGGCCGGCTTTAAGTGACCTATTCAGCTTTGATGCAACGTCTACAAACGCATGGTACAGTTCTATCGAGGACCTCATCATTGCTTTGACTGATCGGTACGGTTCTTTCATAGCCAAGATGCTGCGATGACGCCGCTAGCTCAATGAAACGTCAATGATCTTGTCGACCATTTTGCGGTACCGCTATAAATAATAGCCAGCTTCGCGAGCGATATTTACCAAACGTACTCCCCCTCGATCCCAGCGCATCTCTTCTTGCACGATGATCCAGTCCAGCACCTGCTCCTGCCGACCATCTATCACCCATGGCCCTACAGGCCGCCACCTCCTTATCCAAGGCAGGGTGTACGTCAATCCGAACTTGCATATGTCGGCCCGTCGTTCTCTTCCATCGATCCGCTTCGGGAGTGGTCTTGCGCTGAACCACTTCGACGGGTTCGAACGTATGGATGATGTCGCGCGCAACATGCCACACGGACTCAAGCAGCCATTCGAGAAGTACTCCAACGAAGGTCTAACGCACATAAATATACAAGTCGATGTGCGTGGATCTGTGTGTCGCCGAGTTGCGAGACTAACACGTACTCATGTTACAAGTGGCCCAACCATGGAAAGAACCGCGTTCCGTACGGTGTCGACATTGACCTGAAGGATCGGTGGGGGCATGACATCACCACTGCAGGCCTATGGCAGAAGGCCAGCCGTGCAATAACGGAGGCTATGGAAGTGAGTCTATATCTGCGCGCAGGTTGTACGCTCGACGCTCATGTATGCATTCCTAACCTTGTAGCGCCTTGCCAAGGCCGGTACTCAAGGAGACTGTTGCTGGGCAGTGTCGACCGGCCCCTCGTCGAAGGGTCTCCGAAGGTGCTGCGTCTACTTAGTAGAGCTCACTTACTTGGGAGGTAATACCTACCAGCCTGAGATACACGTCGCTCGGTGTGCGTCGCACTCGTCGACTGATCGTCCCGAAGACATCGATGACGCCTCGGGGTATGAGTATATCCCTCCTTCAGAGTCGTATTTTCCTATCAGTAACGAGCGAACCGACATCAGTGCTCGTAGTCCTAGCCCGCTCCGAGTCACGGTCATTCCTCTACGTTCACAATCGGTCATGACGTCGAGTTCTCATTCGTCCTTCAGGACCTATAGGATTGATTAGTGTATCCCAAGATTATGTCGTCCCTATATCACGATGTTCCAAATGAAGACTCTCGTAACAATATCAATGAATCCATTGAAGATCCACCTCACAGGCGGGATGACGGGCGCTAGATCCACCCCGTCACCAGTCAGCAGCATGACCTCATGCTAACATCAGCGCCGCTGTGGCGACCGTCACGATCAGTTCTTTGATACTACCCCCTTCTCCGACGTCTGGCACTCGCTTCTTATATTTTTCTATTTGTTCTCTGAGTGTTTACTGATACTCATGACATCGTGATTTCCGTGGATACCCCAAGTCGCGCCACCGTTCAAGTTATGATGGTTGGGCCCATCGATGACTCACTGCGGCGACGACCACAGCTGTCAATCAGTCGCCAAAAGTCGGGATGCGGATGCAAAGCTACGGTTTTAGCAGCGATAGGAACCCTCACTTGAGAATGCAGAGGATCTACTTTGTGAGTTCGTTCGTGAACCTGATTGCGGTAGTAGTAGGTCAGAATCGACACGGACTTGATCGTACGCAGCCCCTGACGCAGACGAGACGGACTAGAGTGAAATCAGCGAATTAGGTTTTGTAAGAACAAAAATGTGACTCTGCCAGTGCCGCCCGCTTGAGCACAAACACATTGTAAGTTCACGCCAGCCCGAGCCTCGCTTTGCGATCGAGCTTGTGCCACTAACCACAGCGCTTTGACCTTTGCGTCAAGGTCACCACCGCTTGGACTCCCCTAGCTCTGTGGCGGTCAGCACAATACCACATTGGTACAATCTATGGCCTTTTATTTCTTCTTGGAACATAGGTTCGCACCACACCGTCAACATATAAGAGCAGAGCTTCGTCGCGATGCTAGCATCCCCCTGCAACTTAACCTCCACTCACGCTCAAAATGAGCGCACCCCCTTGCCCGTGTGTTCCTGCCTATGCTGTCGGCAATCGTTACGAACTGCCGTTGGGTCGCAACGTCGTGGACAAAGCCACAATGAAGAAGCACGGCGGACTGATGAAAGACACGGACGTTGACTTCGGAAGGCACGGGTTCTCCATTCAAGAGCTAGTTGACACGCCTATCCACGTTCTGTCATCGATTATCCCCGACAAGAAATTCAAGCCCTTCCAATTGTACGCCATCAGCCCGAAGATGGTGTTTCCAGTCGAGATGAAGATCCACGTACGTTCCGATCGCTGCATATACACGGACCCTGCTGACGAGACTTCCGTGGCATTTTTGCAAAACGCAGTGGCCCAACCACGCCTCTGAGACGCACTTTGAGGCCAAGATCCCGCTCAAGGTCTCTAGCGGGGCGGACATCAGTCGGGCGGAGCTCGCCCAGTGGATAGCGCAAGCGGTCCAAAGCGTCATCTACGTGAGTGTCCAGTCGCCTCGCCAGTGTACCTAACACTCACATTGCGTGCAGAGTTGCCGCAAGTCCTACACCGGGGACAGGGACGAGCACTGCTGCTGGCTCGTAGGGATGGACAACGACCCGTACGGGCTCACGGCGCGCGACGTGTACCTCGTCGCGCTGGAGCATATCGAGGCGTACACGTTCATCCCGGTGCTCCACGTCCAGCCGTCCCGGCCGCCGTTCACGCTGCCGATGCGTATGCCCAACGAGCGCAAGCCCAGGAAAAATGAAGGCGCTGAATTAGACCGAATGCTGCCAGTGCATCTGTATCGCAAGGATTCGTACAGGGGCCCCCGCCTTCCTGACCGGCTAGTGAGCAATGTCGAGCCCGGGGCACACCAGAAGAAGCCCAGGAACAACGAAGGCGCGGAATTGAACCGAATGCTGCCAGTGCATCTGTATCGCAAGGATTCGTACAGACGCCCCCGCCTTCCTGACCGGCTAGTGAGCAAGGTCGAGCCCGGGGCACACCAGAAGAAGCCCAGGAACAACGAAGGCGCTGAATTGGACCGAATGCTGCCAGTGCATCTGTATCGCAAGGCTTCGTACAGACGCCCCCGCCTTCCTGACCGGCTAGTGAGCAAGCTCGAGCCCGGGGCACACCAGAAGGGTGGGGAACTCGAGCGTATGTGGATCCCAGATGAAGCGAAGGCGGGTGATGGGCGGCCTGGGTCGGGTTCGGCCATGTGAGCGTACTACGGGGCAGAGCGCTGTTTGGTATGCGCGCAAGCTGGTAGAACGAACGGGGTAGCCACTGCAGTCACACGCCGCTATACTTCCGTCGAGATTGTAGAATTTCTCGTATTCCCTCCCTTTATCCGGTTTCCTGTTGGCTCTCCGAGATGATGTATCAGTACGCAAGGCCTCGTGTATAGTGATACACGCACGTTTTTCTCTCTGATTGCTATCGAAAGTGAGATTGTGTGTTATAATACTTGAACCAGTACACCCGAGCATCCAAAAGCTATAGCAATGACCATGCCAACTCTAGAAACACGGGGACGGTGTAGTTGGAGGGACCTAGTCGTGATATCCCTGACGTCCCCAAAAGCTGACTCCATCGTTTCACGATGGCCCCTTTCGAGACACCTGTAGGGAAGCGGGCGACGCAACCAACTTCAAGTTGACACAATGAGAAATGGTGGTACACCGACGTTTCGGAAGCCTACGCAGAGAATGAAATAAATCCATGGCACCAAAGGTAGAAGCGCGAACCCCTCCGTTATGGACGGCACAACCCTGCAATATATTAGCACGTGAGTTAAAAAATCTGTTGCTTGGACCGACTCGCGCCCGCGCCCGGAGGTAAGAACAATGGCCATTGCGTGGGATGATCCTACGCGCATCCTCAGCTTCCTAGGCTTTGTCCGCCGCACGATGCCCCTTTCAGCTGTGACTCTGGAGGCTTGCGCCAAAGTGGTGTTTGGCCTGTTCTAAAAATGACCGACAAAGCGAATGCCCATGGCCACCGCGAGCTTTTTGCCCTGCCAGTTGCGGGCATGCGAAAATCGTATAAAAGCGAGGAAGAATCACACTAGTATCCCATACACAACCATTGACCGCCCCGCCCTCACCCTCGTCGACGTCAACATGAAGAGCAACCGCCAACGGATGACTCGGATCGAGAGCGGACAACCCTTCGAGCTGCTCAGCGAGGGGAAGTACGCATTGTCCCCTCCTCCCGCCGGCCCCTGCCTACTCGGATGCCAGCAGTCAGGCACTGTGGCGCCATGCACGCGCGCGCGCGCCCGTGACCTACTCACCGGGCGCATCGTCGTCCCCTTGATCTTCCCGGAAGGCGACAAGGAAATGGCGGAGAAGTACCCACAGGGCACGTTCGCGCCGGTCATTTTCGGGATACAAGGCGTGGATGTACACACGCTGGCGGACCAGCAGACGTCCGAGGCGGATCTCGTCACGCAGGGACGGGTGCCCCGCGCGTCGGACACGCCGTTCGCGCAGTACTCGCACATGCCGCAGTTCGCGCGGCTCACACATATCAAGATCAAAATCAACGTACGTCGCCGTGTTACTTGAACGAGTGCGTGCTCACGTTAGATTGCTTGCCTGTAGTGGCCCGATCACTCCCGCAAAACCAAGGTGCCGGTGCGTGGCGGTGTCAGCTGGATGATTGCATGCTGACATCAGGTTGGCAGTGGCCTCACCGCGCCGTCGTGCAGAATGCCGGGTTTATCGAGGAGGACATCCCGCTCCTGTACTCAGAGGGCGGGAAGACGGTACACCTGACCGTGTCGAGGCTCATGATGCGGGTGGGCATGATTGTGGAAAAGGCCCTGCAGGTGAGTGCCCCCGACGGTGCACTGGACGTGCGCGCACGGGGTGGCGGTGACTGACGTTCGGGCTGACAGGACGTAGAGAACTTCTACCGGGGCGAGAACCCTCCCAAGCACCGCTGCTGGGGCGTGGCACGGGATATGCGCAAATGCGGCATCCTGCGGAGGGAGGTCTTTGTGAAGGCATTGCACCACGTCGGTGGGATCACATTCCAGCCCGAGCTGCAGATCCAGCTGGAGGACGATCGGCAGCAGCGTCGGTTCGTGCCGCCGTTCGTCGATGGCAACGGTAATCTGAAGTGGTAGTAGGTTGTAAGTCGTGATGTATATTTGTGTATTCCTGTCGTACCCGCCGTTGTCGATACTTGTCCACTTGTTTGCGCTAGATGTTGGTAACATCATATATACGGCTACTGTATCAGAGTGTACGCACTAAGTTTGCAACGTGATTATGGCTGCACCACAGACGCGTCAGGTCCGAGGTGTTTGTCATGGAAGAGTGCAATTCAGCATGCGCGTCAGTTGGTAGAATGAGCGAAACGAAGTATCCCTCACACACCGCTATATTTTTTTTGTCATGTTCCCTGGTTTCATCCGGTCTCTTGTTGCCTCTCCGATAGCAACAGTATGGAAGGTGACAAACGTACATTCTCCTCTCCAATTTCATTCGGCAGTGACATTGTGTCATTATCCTTGCATCAGTACATCCATGTCTACGTACGCACGATTAGCGCTGAACTTACTAGGCGTAGAACCTTGCGGACATGGTAGAATTGAGAGGACCGAGTCGTTGATAATGTCCCTGACGTTCCCAAAATAACTGGCACCATCTTTCACAGTGGCCCTTATCGAGACACGTGTAGCGAAGTGGGCGACATAAACACCTTGAAACAATGCGACAGGGTTCAGAAGCATGAACAAATGATAAAGTCAGCCCATGACGTCGAAGACGAGAGAATGAATCCCTCCGTGAGGAGCGGCACAAAATGGGCGCGTGAGTCGAGTATTCTGTGGCTTGGACGGATCGCCCGCGCCCGGAGGTAAGAACAATGGCCATCGCGTGGGATGATCCTACGCTGATCCTCAGTCTCCTTGGCTTTGGCCGTCGCATCAAGTCCCTATTAGCTGCGACCCTGGAGCGTGAGGCTCGCTTCTGTGTGGCGTTTGGCCTGTTCTGAAAACGACCGACAAAGCGTATGCTCGTGGCTGCCGCCAGCTTTTCTCCCTACCCATTGTGGCCCTGCAGGAAACCGTATAAGAGCGAGGCAGCATCGCACCTGTACCCCGTACAAAACCACTGACCCCACTCTCCCTCGGCCCCGTCACCATCAACACGAAGAACAGCATGCCTCGGGTCGAAAGCGGACAGCCGTTCGAGCTCCTGCTCAGCCCGCAGAAATACGAGAAGTGGCCCAAGCCCGCCGGGCCCTGCGGAGGCGCGGAGACCGAGCCCGCGGAGAATCCATGCACGCCCGCGCGGGCTCGCGATCTAGTAACCGGGCGCATCATCGTGCCGTTGATCTTCAAAGGAGGCGACAGGAGGATGGCAGCGAAGTACCCGCAGGGCACGTTCGCGCCTATCATTTTCGGGATACGGGGCGTGGATGTCTGCACGCTGGCGGATCCGCTCTTTAAGTTGTCGGAGACGGATCTGGTCACGCAGGGGCGGGTGCCGTTTGCGTCGGAGACGCCGTTCGCGCAGTACTTCAACACGGTGGAGGGGTTCGCGGAGCTCAAGCACATCAAGGTCAAGGTTCACGTAAGTCTACGTGGCCGAGTCAGTTGGATGAGTGCGTGCTGACGTTGGATTGCTTACTGGTAGTGGCCCGACCACGCCGTCGCAGGCCAAGTGAGTCATGGTGGGTGTTGCGAGGACGACATCAAGCTGCGGAAAAAGGAGGGCGGGAAGACGGTATACCTGAGCATGTCGAGTCTATTGAAGCAGGTGGGCTTGGCTGTGGAAGGGGCCATGAACGTGAGTGCTCCCACGGATGCAGACGTGCGCGCACAGGGTGGTGGTGACTGACGGTTGCACTGACAGAACACACAGGGTCGGTACATGAGCGAGCCTCCTAGGCACCGCTGCTGGGGCGTGGCGCGGTATCACACAGAATGTGGGATTATGCGGGAGGAGGTGTATGTGAAGGCTCTGCACCACGTCGGTGGAATTACGTTCCAGCCCGAGCTACAAATCGAGCTGAAGGGCGGGCGAGCCCCGCATCTGTTCTTGCCGGCGGGCCTCGATAAGTCGGGTAAACCGGGTTGGTAGACAGCTTGTGTTTTGTGACATATGTTTGCGTATTCCTCGACTCGGAGTGTTAGATGCTTATATAATCCACTTTCACGTGATAGTGGCAGCGCCACAGACGCGCCAGGGGAAAGAGACGCCCGAGGGCCGAGAACGCGTGTTCGTCTTGTCCCCCAACTCCTCCTCCTCCTCTTCCTCCTCCTCCGCCTCCTCCGCCTCCTCCTCCTCCACGCCCCGCCCGCTGTGTATCATAGCCTGCTCGCTGCCGTGAAGAACGGGCGCCACGACACAGACAGATCAGTCTATACACTGTATCAGTGAGTACCCATCTTCCTTCCTTCGCTGGCGCTCTCTCTGTCCTCGGTCTTTCACGCGATATGTCCGTCCCCGCCCTCTGCCGTCTCACGCCATGGCCAGTTCACTGCGCGCGCCCTGCTTCTCTCCCGCTCTCATCGCGTGCTGGCATCCTTGCCCCTGTCCCTCGCCCCCATGGCGTCCAGCTGCTGCTCTCAGCCTCCTACTGTGTTCCGCGGGCCTCGACCGGGCCACGGGCGCGGACGTCCGCCCGCCACCCGTGTCTCGGCCACTCGCCCACCAGCTGCACACGGTCGGAGTCTTCTTCTTCTCCGCGCGCTGCCCTTCTGCGACAAGCCCACCCTGTTGCCTTGTGCATCCGGGCCAAGTCTCGACTTCTATGCGGAGCTCACCGCCGCCGATGCACATGAATGAACACTCTTCTCCGTTCACAGCGCTCAGCAGATCCATCATCCCGTCTCTCCAGAGCTGAGGCCAAGTGCACATGTGCCGTATTATCTCCTTCGATTCTTCGACGACGTCGTTTCCTCGTCTGACGCCCTACCCCATCCATGTGTACCCAAAGAAATATATCTCACTCTCGCAATGTCTTTGTATGCTCTCTGCTCCATCTTCACCGGCACGATATTTCCGGCGCTCGCTCCCATTTGCAGCCAAACGACTAGCACGCTGGTCGAGTGGAGCGCTCCACCGTACCCTTCGCTGGGTCCACATGCAAATCGTCAACAAACTCCTCTTCCCACTGACAGTCGCTTCTCCCCATCTATTTCTTCGTGACGCCCTCCTTTGGCTGTACCTACCCTGACGCCCTCTGCCCAGATTAACGCATCGCAAACCTTCCATACCAGTCGCAAGCATACCTATCTGACGGCTACATTCCCATTCGCCGCCACCATGCCAGACTCCGCCATCGAGTATTTCCACAGTGTCGTCCCATCCACGCCCCCTGCTCTCCGCCAACACTTGCTCGCACTCCCCCACGAGACCGTACACGCCGTCGATGCCCTCCTTCGCTTTGTCCTCGACGGCCCATGTCCGGCCACAGCCACCGCCGACGTGCACGACACATGGGACCAGGCCCAACAAGAGGCGTCCTGGCGCATCGATCAACTCAGAAGGAGCGTCGCCGGCTCCTCCCATCTCAAACGCTCGCACGACGAGGCATCCCCCGGGCCACCAACCGCCGCGGCGAAGCGCCTCAAAACCGACAGCCCAGCGGACACGCCCCCTGCCAACAACGCAGACGACCCGCCCCTCTTCACCCTCCACGCACTCTCGCTCACCTCGCCGATCCGCAAAAAAGCAGACATCACCGTGCACAAACGGACCCTGCGCCTCACGAGCGGGCCCGCGCGCACGCCCGAGGCCCCGCCCATCCCACTCGCCGCGCTGAAGCGCGCCTTCCTCCTCCCGACGCGCGGCAAGAGCAAGCCGCACTGGACAGTGCTCCTCATGCCG
>MPVS01000327.1:0-40786 GCA_001931775.1 Fomitopsis pinicola
GCGCATATATGCATGCGTTTACTGAGAGGCCTGACCGACACCTTCTCATCCCCCCTCACTCGCCGCGCCTGCCGCCGTGCTATCCTTCAACCTTTACATGTACAACATGGTCACGCCCTCGCAAGAGCTCACAAGATCTCGCGATTTATTGAAAACGTTCGTCTCCTTCTACCTATCACACCTGGAAGTACCACTCATGTCCTTCCGAGCTTCTCTAGAAGCATTGTTGCTCACCTATACCCTACACTGAACGCGCTCCTCTCTCCATCGTGAGCCCTTCAGCGCCGCCTCCCACGATCAGAAGCTCACATAGGTACATCCGTATCCCCTTCTACTCTCGCCGCCTGCCAAGTGTCTTGCCCTGGCCTCTGCCTGGTCCGCTCACACGCGCAACAGGGCACTGCTACCTCACGCAGGACGATCTCCAGATATGCTAGATACGAACAGGCGCTCTACCTCCTTCCCGACCCCAAGGTAAGCAACATCGCACGATCTATGCTCTGTCTTACTCTGGAATCAATGAGGACCCGAAGCTGTGGTACGGCATCGGCATTCTGTACGACCTATATGGTTCGCTGGACCATGCCGAAGAGGCGTTCGCATCAGTCCTCAGGATGGACAAGGGTATGCATCAGCTTGGAATTTGCACGCCAATCTTCTTTGACGCAGCTATCAATAGATTTCGATAAGGCGAACGAGTCCTATGCCGCCTCGGGATCATCTACAAACAAGAGGGCAAGTATGCAGAGTCGCTCGACTGCTTCGACCGCGTTCTGCACAACCCGCCTAACCCCCTCGCGCACGCCGATATCTGGTTCCAAATTGGACATGTCTTCGAACAACAGCGTGACGTAAGCCCTTCATAGTTTCCCATCCATAGGTGTTGGAGATTGACTGTGGCTCGACAGCATGTCCATGCGCGTGATGCCTACGAACACGTCGTCAGGGATAGCCCGGGCCATGCGAAGGTCCTGCAGCAACTCGGTTGGCTATACCACCAGGATGGTTCATCATTCCAACGCCAAGAAGTTGCCATCCAGTACCTGACGAAGAGCCTGGAAGCCGGTGGTATCTCCCGGGGCGCGCTTATATGGCTGGCCAGGGGTACAACAAGGCGTAGGAGGCGTAGCAACAGGCTGTATACCGCGACGGCCGAAGCCCCATCTTTTGGTGTTCTATAGGTATCTTATGCTTCCAGATCAACCAGCATCGCGACGCCTTGGACGCCTACTCGCGTGCCATTCAGATCAACCCATATATCTCGGAGGTTTGGTTCGATCCGGGCAGTCTGTACAAGAGCTGTAACAACCAGATTTCTGATGCCATCGACACCTACGCCCCAGCAACACTGCTATCACACAGTGTCTTGTGCTGCTCAAGCAAGCGCAGCCACCGGCAGTGCACTTCCCGCAGCCCCAGGTCCTCAACGCGTTCATTCCACGGCATACGCAAACCCTATGATGCCGCCGCCTGGTCTGTCTGGCCGCCCATGCTCTTACAGCCCGGGGCCCGACCCCCATCTTCCGCACCGACTCTAGGGGACCGCCCGGTTTGGCGCTGCTCATGCCACCGCAGCCTGTTGGCAGCGGGCGCTCTTCTCCCGGCCCCTACAGAGGAGGACCCCCGCTGCCTGTTATCCTCGACGACTGCCACATACCCTCTCGTACACCACTTGCGCCGATCTTGCGCCGATGGATGTCGATCGTCCACCAATGCATCCACGCGAGTCGATGGGACCGTATACGCCTCGTGATAATGGTCGCGGACCGGCAGGATTGCTGCACCATCATGTCCCTAAACAGCAGCCTCTCCCGGACGCCCTGCGCGGCCCGTCTGGCCATCCTCTTGAGCCGCCCCAAGGTCACTATCGGATGTCCCCGTCCGTATCTCCACCACCTCATGCCGTGAGCCCGTTATCGCGTATACAACGTGATATTCGAGCGGCGAAACTAGCCGCGACGCGTTGCTTGAGAGTCTCGCAGGTCAGAGAGCTTCGACTGGACAATCTCTAAGGTATCCATTTGTTTTGTAGCTACTCATAAGCAGGTTCTGTTCTAGGCATCAGATACTACCACAACGGACGGCGGGAGACGTTACGCTACGATGCGTACGGGCTCGGTAGCCTCGAGGCTACCGTGAAATGAGAGAGCGAATGTCGCTGGCGTGCTACGCAACGTGTAAGGTACGTCGTCCGTATCGCACAACCAATGACATCTATTTAGTGTGATTTACTAACCTTTACCTATCGCTCTTCATCGGTTCGCAAAGACCTCGTCATCCGACTCGGATTCCAACACCCACACTCGTTGATCGCCAATGTGCGACCCCCGTACGATGGACGCCCGCCGATCGGGCATGGCCAACCCGCGGCGTCAAGGCGCTCTCCGCATCCTCATCCATACGCACGCGATCACTCGAAGTCCGAGCGCGAGCCAGGGTGAGATCGCCATACCCCGCCTGAGCACATTGAGTTGGAACGCGAGCAGAGCCGCGGCCTTCCTTGCTCCGAGTACCACATATACAATGTACTCGCGTGGGCATTCGCCGCCGCGTGCCCGGAGTCCGCGCGGCCGACCTCGCTCATCACTCATGTCGCTCGTCGCGTCGTACCAGCGTCAGCGCTGGGACGCGCGCCATGGAGTCCCGACCGGCCACGCTGTCGTCGGACCGGAGCTTCCTCGCTGAGCATGCTCAAGTCGGATCTCTAAGTCTGCCTAGCGGGCTGCATGGCTTAAGGAGGCATCAGTTAGAGATCGTCATAATCGAAGCGACCACGCGGTGATGCCGCCCTAAAATTAGGATCCGATCTCGTAGCTTATCTTGAAGAACAAGAAGCATGCCGAGGACCGCGGGGCAGAAATGCGTAGAAACTCATGTGCCAGTCCCGGAGGGCCTTGGGACTCACCTTCAGATATCTCATTGATCCGGGAGAGTGTCATGGTGCTTGACCCGTTGTTTGTAGATGATCCCAAGGCGGAACAGAATCTCATTCGCCTTTGGGCCTCATTAGCTCAATCGTATAGGCGCTACGTGGATCGCTGTAAGATCCCAAAACGGAACAGAATATCGACTTGCCTGATTAGGTCGATCGCGATCGCGCTACACGGATCGCTGCTTACCCTAAACTGCCCCGCTTACCGGCCCTAAACCTTGCGATGGTTATGCCCTTCTTGGCGTTTATCCACCTTTCTTCCGCACACCATCGTTAGTCTCCCTTACTGCACCGTTCGCTCCGCGACGTAGTAGAAGTAGCAAATGTAGTCACCTGTTTAATAAGGACTTCTTCTCTTCGCAAAACGAAGAGATGCATCTAGATGTTCCTGAACCGTTCAAGCTTCATACTTTACTTCCCAAAACTTTACTTCCCAGAACCTCATACTATACCCATCATGCTGTGTAGCTGCGCGCGGCGGTATCTACTTATGTGGCCGACTCGACAGTGACCTCATTCCCCATAACGATATCCTCCCTCACTAGTCAGATCTCGAATATCAAGTAGTACCAAGTAGTCCACAACATAAATGCTTTGGATCGCGCGTTGCGCGTCTTCCCGTTTCGGCATTTCGTCACCCCTCTGAATTCGGACATCCTTGCTATCGACTCACCGTTCTTAAATCGGACATTCCTACCATCGAATCAAGCGCAGTCACCGTTACCCGCTTCCGCGTCGTCAATCCGGATATACCCACAACCTGATACGACGATCTGGTCATTCTCGTGGACGTGTCGGGTAGGTCCGCGCTTCAATTCCAATACAGCTCTAGTGACGATGACTCGTTGAGGGTATCACTCATGAGGCGATGCTTCATAGGTGCTGCGCCCCTCGCACGTGAGTTTATTGTTTCTTCACTTGTTGCATCAGTGACTCACAGTTCTCGACAATAGGATCGCGTAAATGCCCATGCAGGGATATCCTGCAGGCGCCCCAAGGGAAGATATAGTCGTGTCGGTGTGCTTTCATAGTGCGCACCCACAAATATGTATGTATCCCCCAGAGCTGTGCCCACATTTTTAACGCGTTTCACAGGCTGGTCAAACAAGAATCTCTACGTCGCCACACCGGGGCCATCTATACAGTATGTCTGCGCTCCGACGCACAGGTTCTACTTACTGGAGGTATGCTTGCGTCGCACTGTTGGGATTGTTCTGACATTGATCAGGCGGGGACGCCCGAGTTTGCGTATGGAACCTGTCGTCGGGGGAGTTGCAGCAAGAGATCAGGGAGACCTTCCATGGCACCGTTCAGTGTATCTGCTGGGTTGATTTTGAGGGGCGAAAGGACGATGGATTTGCCTTTGGTTGCGCCAACGGTACGATTCATGTTTACCGATGGAGCCCCACAAAGGTACGCAGCGGCGTTGACGGATGTTACAACTTTCTAAGCTGTGCTAGGGTACATACATCTTCGTTGCGATGGCAAATGCACACAATGGAAGGCAAGTACAACACCTTGTATTCAACGCCCGATACCGCCGCATCGCCAGCATGGGTGATGGGACACCGCAAGTATGGAGAATGGATGATAAGGGTAAGTTCGCCATTGTGTTCTTGCACCTCTACGTTCACGTTAACGGCGGCGTAGGCGCGCTGTCTCCTCTGGTTAAGGACTGTGTCCGCAGACCGTTCATGGGTCGTACGATACATTTCTGCGATGAGGGCGCGAGTGTAGTGTTTACACAGCTGGAGTCGCACGAAGTGTATGTGATCACATCAGACGATCTGTTATAATGACGCTGATAGGAGTTCGGCTGTAGGCTCTGTTTCAGTGTCGAGCCGTGGCAGCTGAAGTGGGGTAAGACATTGAAGGAACGAATGTAAGTGCCCCTGTAGTCACATCACAGATGTAACTGACGAAGTACAGCGGTCACGCCGTTTTGACCTCCGATGAACGGTTTTTCCTCGTCTCCAACCTTTCGACGGGCGTCGACCGTTACCATTTCCCTTCGTTGGATTATGTTGACTCATTCACGTATGCTATGACCCGACCGTACCGGATTTTTCAACTCAGCATGGAAGGGTCACAAGTTGTCGTAGGCGGAGACGGAGGCATCGCACGAGTGTTCGACAGTCTAACCGGGCAGGTATCTCAAACCCTTCGCCATACGTCGAGTACGTCGATCTGTGTGCATTGTGAATGCATCTAACCGCTCTGTTGCCACAGCAGATGGGCCAGTACAAGTAGTGACGGTGGGCTGTCCTCATGCCGTTACAGTTGCTGCAGGTACTGACGCGCATTAACAGGCTGGTCGTGGCACCCGTGGTCCAATTGTCATCACCGCAACGTCGAATAGGACCACTGCGAATTCCGCTGACGTGTGGGTCGAGCCCAAGGTACGCAGCTCACTTACGAGCGTTGCGTGTCGTTGACGATCGCATAGGTTGCCCAGGAACAGGATCATGCACCGAAGTCAAGTCTCAATCGACGTCGGGCTTCTTGCTGGTACATTGCCATCATTATACTCCTCTTGCTCCATGTCTTCCTCGTGATCGAAATTATCGCCCGAAGGGGGAGCCTCCTTGACGTCGTGTTCATTCTGGCTCGAACTGGTGACAGCCCATCGACATCTCGGGTCACTCCGCTGACCACGGTCGTCACGGTGACCGCCAATGTCCACAGTACCCCGATTCCGGCATATACGAAGCAGCGCGAGGAGCACGGGGACACTGCGGTGGCGACCTACCAGTATAACGGTCTTCTGGCCGAGTGGCAGCCAGAGTACTGATACAGGTAGCACGCGTATGACATTGATCCTCGCACTCGTATGACCTTATGTTATGTTTGTATGTCCCCTGTGATGTGGCCTCTTACCATGTACCATATATAGTAAGCCTATTCCGCCTACTCACGTGTTTTCCCTCCAATCACCGATCGTGTTCTGCGATGTGGCATCTTGCCATATACTATATGTAGTATGCCTACCCCGCTCACGTGTCTCTCCTGCACCTGCACATTGTTCGTGTAATTCACTCTGTGTTTCTACTTCACACATACTCTCATCATGGTCACGCCCAGACAATCCCCGAGCTCTGGGAACACACCCCAAAGCGCTGTGTTTTCCGTCACTGGACGACGGATCAATGGGCGTCTGCTCCTTGATGAGTCTGGAGAGTGGAGGATCGTTTACGACCGGGGGACAAGTTCGGCTGGCCCCAGTGGTGGAGCTCCCTCTATTCCCCAGAAGAGGCTGAACGACACCGACGAGGGACAACAAGATGACGAAGAAGATGGAGTCGAGGATTCGGAGGATCGGTGCAATGAAAGGGACGACGGACACGGGCGCGACGAACTTGGTATATACCGCGCCCCTCCTCGCAAGCGGCGGCGGCACGAGGGCGAGTCCGGGGTCCGCAGGTTTCTGGATATCGAGGCCGTGGAAGCTGAAGACGAGGACGAGGACGAAGAGGATGAGGCCGAAGAAGTAGGGCATGGTTTCATTGATGGTGAGCGAGACTCCCTATCTTGTATTTAACCATACTGACATGATATAGATTTCATTGACCTACGCGTCTCCGGAGATGAGTCCCACCCCGTCCTGGCGCCGCTCTCCAGGGACGAAGAAAACTTGCGCCTCCTCTCGATAGCGGAGAGGTATCGGGATATGGCGAGGCGACCGCATCGCACTGCTGCAGACGGCGCTCAGCTCTGGATGGAGGAGACATTCGAAGGGGTATTAGTTATGGTCGAGACGGTATGTCTGCGCCTATTCTGAAAGCACGTCGCTCACATATGACTAGTTGCACGGTGAAGCGAAAGTCGCATTCGACTTCGCTGAAATGACGTTCGCGAAGGGCGACAACAATGGTATATACCAGATCTTCAAGCCCTCTGGCGGCATGGGTTTGCATTCGCTCTCGCAAACGCGTGTGTCGAGTGCGTTCTACCTCGCAGCTCGAGATAACGCAGCCGCCCAGGCCTTCCTGTCTCGGCTCTTTCGTGCGGGATATCGTGTCAAATCCAGCACGATCAACCAAGCCGATCTCGCGGCCCTCCGACACTGGGTAGCTCGCCGGGTCGAACCTCGGTCATGGGCTGTCTTGACGAAAGGGCTGTTCAAGGGTGACCCGTGCTTCGTCGAGGCAGTGAACGAGAGTGGCCGCGCTCTCGTATGGTGTGTACCGCGCATCAGACCTCCGGGGAAGTCGAGAGAAAAGACACCGTCGCCAGAAGAGACAGGAAAGGAGATGGGGGAAGAGACGTCGAAGGGAGACCTCAAGGCCGCAGATTCCCAACGCCCCGCGCCCCCTGAGGATGAACCACCGGTGCCTCGCGCTCCCCGCGTCCTCATAACTGAAGAGCTACTCGTAGAGTCGTACGGGCGGAGTGCTGTAAAGAAGGTCGATGACGGCTTCGTCTTCGAGCGCAATTTCTACCGGGGCGGCCTGGTACGTTCCAACGTACCCGTCACCCAGCTGAAACCGTCACGCACGTTCAGCTATATGCTGTATCGTGTGTGCGCCGTAGCCAGACACATTCCACGGGAATGCGTAGAACAATATGCCCGTCGATATGCCGCGGAGACGCTGCGCGTCGGGGATCGGGTTCGAATCACTCAAGGAGAACAGAATGGAAGTGTCGGTAACATTGTCAATGTTGACAGTGATCGTGCCGTCGTCAAATTAAAGTATATCGACCTTTCGGTGCAAGTACCACTGCAAGCACTTGAACGCTCCTTTGCCGTGGGAGATGGAGTCGTAGTCACCACGGGTGTAAATGCACGACGATGGGGATATGTTGTGCTCGAAGATTCGGGATTGGTCACGATCGCGTCACCGAACGGACAGGATTCGGTAAGCCCTCTCTCACCATGTTCTATAGTTGCTGATTGTTTGCTGATTGTATTACTCAGGTTGAAGTAGACACACGTATCGTCGAGTTCTACGATCCTCCCCATCGCGCTAGTGCCTCCTACCCCTCAGTTCCCGACGCTCTTAGACTAGCGCCGAACTTGAACCCTCTCTACGTCGATGCGTCACTTCTCCACATTCGCTTCACTCGCGACCTGCATGTTCGCAAGGAACTTTGCATTGGAAAGTATGTGTCCATTTTGAGGGGCCCTCGCAAGGGTTATAGAGGCATCGTGACCACCTCCTCACGAGACAATACTTTTGTCGTCAAACTCGATACTCCTGGGCAAGAGTGCACCGTCCGCTGGGCGGATTTGGCCTTTGTCTGGTAAGTCTTTTTGTATCATTGGTCCAGGCTAGCCTAATTTTTCATAGCGATCGGCTGCTCGTGCCATTGGATCCAAGCATTCCGTTGGTACCTTATGTATCTGTTGACAGGCCTACTCGCGCGCGAACTCCGCCCCTCGATGAGGTCGCGATAGACGGTAATGGGCCCACCTCTCCTTCGTCGACTCTACCCGCAGAGCAGCCCCAGTCGACGTCAAGTGTCGAACCCATGCACGACGACAACGGGGACAACGCGCGCGGGGCCAAGAACACATTGGATTCGGCTGCCACGCCAAATATGGACGCTGTGGGTGTTGTGCTAGAGCGACCAGCCTCCCCTGCCACGCCAAAGATGGACGCCATGGGTATTGTGCTAGAGCGACCAGCCTCCCCTGCCACGCCAAAGATGGACGCCATGGGTATTGTGCTAGAGCGACCGGCCTCCCCACGCACGCCGACCTTCGATCCTAGTGAGTTGTATGTTCTTAGACAGTACTATCATTCATGTGTTTATCGCATAGACTGGCCGTGCGCCTTCTTGCACGATCCCATGGTTCAGCCTGCATTACAGCATGTCGCTGTTCGCGTCCAGGTGCAAGGCACGAATCAAGGTCTCCCATATCTCAACGGCACCTGGGAACAAATGGTCATGGAAACTACTCGTCCCCTGGAGCTGTGCCTCGCCGAGGGTATGCATGCTGCACGCGTGGCGAAGTCACTTCGGCGGCGTCAGATAGTCGACATGCCAATAAAGTATCTGCACGTTTTTCCCATGGACGTCAACGCGGGCAAGGGCAAGAAGGTTTTGGCTGTCCGTGGTGAATGTAGGGGTAAATGGGGACAAGTCCGTAGGGCTCAGGGTCGAGTCATGCAAGTGTGGAACACATGTGGGTATGAGTTTACGGCCGCGGTGGAAGATCTCGTGTTGGTAATCTACTGATGGGCTGTACGGAGTGATTGTCATGGGATGTCGAGTCATTACCCATTCGTAGGATATCTGAATCGTTGAGATGAATAGCTTGATCGGTTACTCTCGATCGGGGGAGAGGATGTCCGAAAATGGGAATGGTGACTGTTTGATGCGTGAATACTAATGATCGCTGTAGGAGCGTCCCGTTTTGGTAGTCATGAGTCGGGATATCACTGCTTCGCGAGTCGAGACAGTGCTTCCCGGAAAGCCGCAGGCGCACGATTCCCGTGGACTGCAAGCATATAAGACGGGCTCACAACACTCGTATCGACATGGAAGGCAGCGCGTGCAGTTCCAACGCAGCGAGTGGTGGACCTGTCTCTACTGGATCCTTCGAAGCTGCCGCCAAGCGCTTGGAATCATTCGCTGCGATAACTCGATCTCTGGTAAGTGTCAACCATTTATTGATATTCAATGACTGAACAATGATTCAGATGGACGGGCGATCGTCGTCACTAGCTGCAAACGGCACCCAGGGTTAGTAGTCTAATATAACTATCACTGGTCATCGCTTATGCCTCCAGTTCATTCAGAACAACGCGCGGCCATGGACGAAGACCAGGAGATGGAGGGTGCAGACGAACTACGTCGCCCATCGCAGACGAACGCGCAAAGTTCAACATTCTGTACTCCTGCTCGTGCGCCGGCTGTGCGTAGTCTATATGTGTGTACGTTCTGAATCTGAACTCCCAATGCAGTCAACGACGCCGCAGTCCACGCCGCCGGGCATGCATGCAATGACGCCTGATCAGAAGGCGGATAGGATTGTATGGCTGCCGTTCCGTGCTTGCTTTATATGAACCTTACCCTGGTTTACTCATAGATAGAAGTGGTAGAACGCTTCAACAAAGACCATCCAGAATACTGGGTGAGTCTCATTTTTTCTCTCGTAGCTACTTGTGTTCAAGTCCGTTACAGAGTACATTCGAGGAGCGCCTCCTTCGCAGGCAGTCCGGTACAGTATGTACCTACATCCTCTATGCACACTCGTACTCTGACAGCTGCATTTAGGGTCCACCACGCACTCCCACAAAGCCAACCGCTTCTGGTGGGGATCTGCATCCCAAGGGGCAAGTCGCGGGTGATAATCGTGGTGATGGAAGCGATGCCGATGATGAAGACGAAGATGGGGACGAGGAAGTAGTACGCAAGAAGGGGGTGCGGCGTGGACCGCAAGGGTACACGGAGTTCAACGTAAGCCAACCGTAATCTCGATAGACCAGACGCCTCCGAAATTGACCACTACGTCAGCGGATCTTCCGAGAATGGTTGAAGAATAAATCACTTCCTCTCAAGTATGTCGAAGGAAGCCTCGTGTCCATGCCGCCTGCCATCCTGCAGGCTTGGGAGAATCATACTGGTCCCGGGCCTGATGCAGCACGTCCGGCGTTTGATTGGACAACACCAATGAGTAGCGACTGGAACAAAGAGATGGTGCTCACCTTAGGCGACGCTTTCTTACGCGAGGTTGAGAATGCCGAACACCTCCCCCTCATTGTGGCCCTGTGCCCTCCCGCCAAAGCTGTATACGCAAACCTCGCCAAGAAAATGCAGAAGGTTCAAACAGCTTACAATAAGTTTGAGGGCAGGCCACCCATCGAACTCGAGTTGGCAAAGACGAAGACCGCTGGCGAGACGAGACGCAATGTACGAAGGGGAGGTGTATGTCTTTTTCTCTCATGATCTTCAACCTACTCAACGACATTCGTAGACTCTGAAACGGCGCGAGCATATCATATGCAACAATCTGACGACGAACCCCACTCTTTGGAAGCAAATCGAGAAAGTGATCAAAGCTCTGAGTGTTGGCGCCATGAGCTCAGACCACACCGACGCGGACTCTCCCAGAAACCACAAGACCGTTACTCGGGCGCACTACCCGTGGCGCGCCAAGGAGATCGCCGACCTTATGGAGGTACTAGAGAGCTATCCCAGTGGGCGGTCTACGATGGGCAACAGGGCCTATCCACGGACCTTCCGACTCAACGGCGCTGTAACGTCCACTCGCAAGCCTATCCCGAAGCTACCTATAAATTTCTATGATCGCCATTGGTTCGCCGCGCAGCACAAGGCGGTCATCAACGAACTACATGCCTTGAAAGCCGTACCCATCCCAACGCTTTCATTCCATGTAAGTCCCTGTAATCACCAGCATTGAGCTCGCACTTATCCTGAAGTGTCTAGTCTGGCGCGTCGTAGAACTTGCGTAGTTAGCCTGGCGCGTTGTAGAATAAATATCACTTTGTCGTATTCATACATGTTATACCTCTACATGACACTCTCTATGGCACTGCGAGTGTCGCTATTTGGTGTGAATCAAAGCAGGATTGTCAATTCCCGCCCGAATAGGACGATGAGCGGAACGTCGCATCGTACTATTATCGCACCGCTCATGCAGGGCAATCAGAATTGCAGCATATGGGCTCGACATTTGCGCGTGTCCTAGATATCGGCCTAAGTCCTGTATATACGTTCAAATTCACCGCGACCGTGTATTCAGACTGCATGATCACTTCGTAGGTTGCGTTTGAGACGGCATACGGGCCGAACATGCACTTTAAATTCATGCCGTTTTTTGAGCCGCGCGCGAATGATACTCTCGTACTTTTCAAACAGTCTCGCCTATACACTCTGCGAGAATTCGAAAACGTGTTTTCTGTATATAGGTTGAACTTATACTCTGCAAACAGGCCCAAGATTCGCAGCGAGCGTACATTGTGACCTAAATGGCGCATTTATGCTGAAATATATGTATGTGCCAAATCCTTTCCCGTTTGCACAAAATAGGCCAGGATTTATTCCGGATTTAGGCCGACCCCGTTTTCACCCATGTCTCCGGTGAATGCGATGTCGGGGCGAACGACTAGTTCTATTACGTAAGTCAACACAGCACGTGAGTGCTCGCTGCACATCGAATAAGNGCATACGGGCCGAACATGCACTTTAAATTCATGCCGTTTTTTGAGCCGCGCGCGAATGATACTCTCGTACTTTTCAAACAGTCTCGCCTATACACTCTGCGAGAATTCGAAAACGTGTTTTCTGTATATAGGTTGAACTTATACTCTGCAAACAGGCCCAAGATTCGCAGCGAGCGTACATTGTGACCTAAATGGCGCATTTATGCTGAAATATATGTATGTGCCAAATCCTTTCCCGTTTGCACAAAATAGGCCAGGATTTATTCCGGATTTAGGCCGACCCCGTTTTCACCCATGTCTCCGGTGAATGCGATGTCGGGGCGAACGACTAGTTCTATTACGTAAGTCAACACAGCACGTGAGTGCTCGCTGCACATCGAATAAGTATTGATATTGAACGGGGATCCCCCCTCCTCCTCCTCCTCCTCCTCCATACGAACGAGCGCCGTAGAACACCTCCTATGTTCGCCGCAGCTGTGCAGCCAGCTCTCGTCTCACTCTTCTCATCGACCGGCAGCTCGCCTCTGACCCTTTTCTCCTCTCGCACCGACAAATTTCTGCCTTCCGACTCTTGCATATGCCTTCTGAAGGACTCTACGTCCCTACCTTTTCCACCACCCCCTGCGACACTAATCGACGTTGGTTTGGCTCGAGAGGAACTGAATGAGGCTGACAAGATGGACTATGTAATTGATCAAACAGTCCTTCACATCCAGTCTCCGTCTCTGCAAACCACGCACATCCAATGTCCTCCTTCAGGCTGGTTGGGCTCTGGAGGAAACTCGCGCATGAGGAGAGGCGACTTGGGCATTGAGCATCCGTGGATTCACTTGCAAGTGCGCAACCTACACAGGGAATGGTCGTTCGAAGTGGGGATTGTAGATCGTTCAGGAAGGGAGGGCGTCGTGCGCTGTTCAACGTTCCAGGTATATATCTTTCATGTCGTTTCGTACATTACCCCATCGCTCTATCTCGCTCTGATGCCAGACTTGTGAGATTGAATCCAGCGTATTCGGAGTGTGAGTGCAGCTGCTGACTCGTTGCTCTGTAGAAGGAGCCTCAGTTGAGGCCGGGCAAGCGTCTGCTTCTCCATCTACCCATTCTGTTCCCGCCTCCGTCATCACGCCCGTTGACGTCTTGGTCAACCATCACTCTCAACCTTCCTCAGTTCCTGCCCCATTTTTCCTCGGCCTCCCTGACACGGAGAGATTCAAACGACGATGACGCGGAGGAGGATGGGTCCTACACATCAAGCAATGTGCCGCATGTCAGCTCGAGGCCAATCGCAGTGCCCAGCGGGAACTACTCGCATGCTTCGTACGTGAAAGTCTATGCGACTTGCAGACTGCGGCGTATCTTCTTCACCGAGAACGGGCCACGACAGGAGTTGCCTTGGGAGTTCGGGCTCTACTCTGCCGACTAGATGTATCCCATGTATTTCGACGAGCATTATTGTAGTCACTTCCTTGAAGCAGGCTGTGATACAGGCCTATGTATAGCACGAGTAGCAACGACAGAGCACGAGAGTTATATGGAGTGTACACTAAGCGATAGCAAGCATTCCAAGCACGACAACACTACACAGATCCCCACCTACGTTGCAGCAGCCTTCAAGTAGCCCTTCACGGCGCCCTTGAGGATCCTGAGCACTTCGCGCTGACGCACAGGGTTCTCTGGCAGCTCGACCGCACCCGTGGCGAGTTTGTATAGGTACGCGAAGTCCGCCTGGGCTACGAGCGGGAGCCGTCCGGACGCCTTACTCCGCTTGCCTTCGATCTTCTCCTTGAACTGGAGCGCAAAGTCCTTCGACACGACGTCGGCGCGCTCGACAACGTTTCGCGGAACGCCCGCGAGGCTCGCGACGTGCGTACCAAAGGAGGATGAGGCGATGCCTTCGACGAGCTTGTAGAGGAAGACAAGCTGGTGGGAGCATGAACATTATGTACCGGGAGGGCAAGGGAGCGCGGACAGCGTACCTCGCGCTTATCGTCGTCGACCATCGTCTGCATGTGCATGTTTCGAATGTTCGGATGGTAGGCGAAGTCGTCCGTGAGAGAGCCGTAGTGGGTCGCGAAGAACGAGAGTGCGAGGGTATGCGTAGCTAATTGATGCAAGACGGCCTAAAGGACGACGTTCGGTAAGTGTCAGCGAGGGAGGGCAGCTTTGTCACTACATACCCCTGCAATCGCCATACCGTCCTTTTGTGTGACGTCCGTTAGCATGAGCGATATCACGACTCATGTCATGTACTCACGTATGTCGAGGTGCCCCGGCCGAGCTCTACACAAATCTCGTCAGGACCCGCAGTAGCTGAGACAGGGAATATGTACCATCCAAAATGACTAGGGACTTTGGCGTCGCATCACGCAGTATTTTGCAGCTACATCTCATGGTCAGTCGAAAAAAACTGTGTTGTGATATAGAACACCCGCCATTCGTCAAGCTCGACCTTGAAGGTACTGGCGTTGGAGAACATGTTGTCATACGCACCCATACGGGTCAAGACCGAGTCAACTGGGCACAGCCTGAGAGACGTCAGCGCAACGCGCGGCGATGGGCTGCATTCTCACTCACCTGGCCTTCTTTGCTGGGACCAGCATGCCGAGCTGAGCCATGATCTAGGGCATGACTATGAGCACAGTCACGGCTTCGTGTCTTAGCGGCACTCACAACGCCCGTAGCAGTCATCCTCATGGCCTGGAGCACCAATGAGCGATACCACATACAAATCAGCACGCTACACGCACAGTAGATTTTCCTCTGACGGATATCGGTGCATTCAGTTAGTTGTTATTTCCTGCCTGATAAACATTTCTCTTACTTACCCCATGTTTGGTCCTACCCAACCATGATGCCCTCAGTTAGCGATCCGTACTTCGATAGTGATAGTGGAAGCTACGTAGACGCACCAGTTAGCAAGGCAATTCTTCCGACAGCCCCACCGAGCTTGACGTCGTTTGGGATAAAGTCACCCTTCAGGCCCGTGCCGGCACACAGGGCCGGATGTCTCAGCTCCTCAAAGTCGATCCAAGCGGAGTCGCCTTCAACAAGCTCGGGCCTGCAAGAGGGCTCGCCAAGCGCAGTGGAGGCTTTTGCGAGACTGAAGAGGCAGTCGAGTTCTGCGAGGACCCTAACGGCGCGCAACCACACACTTCTGTCGGCGTCAAACTCAGCGAAGAGCCTAGATTTGAACTCCTTTATGGCGGTGTTGCGGTTCTCTCGGGCTTCCTTGAGCTTCCGGATGGTCGGGAGCAGCGACGGCACGACCCATCGCACGGCAGCCTGCAACGGAGGAAGTCCCGTCAGCGAGCGCGATTCACGGACGTGGAGCTTCTCACCTTCGTCGACCCGCTCTTCGTCCAGTCCTTCGGGATCTTCTTCTCCGTCGGCTTGGTCTGAACAAGATATATATCCTGAAGTGCGTTGTTGTTAGGGTGCTACACACGACGATTTGCCTCAAGAAATACCCACCTTGGTACCGATGGCGCTGTGCCAGTACGTCAGGCTACAGCTGTCAGGGGGTTAGGCATCGGGTGCACCGAAGGGCGACAATGGATACGCACCCAACCTTCTTCTCTAGCTTCTTGAGCTCTTGCTCAAGCTCCTCCTCTAGCTCTTCTATCTCTTCCATGACCTTATCGTAGATTTCGTCTTTCCCGCCTTCAGGAACCAGCTCATCCGCATCTGGTGTTTGGGAGAGTGAGGTAAACCACCAATTCTGATGTGGTCCACAACTCACTGTCTTCAGGCTTCTTGAACATTGACCTGACGTGCTTGATATGCGGGAGCAGATCAGGTGCGGAGCGCAACAGTCCAAGGATAGTCTTGGATTGGAACGTCTCCGAGACATCTGCAAGCTCCGACAGACCTATACTGAGCGACTTGAAGGCCTGTATAGGACAGCGTCGGCTATCGTCCGGAGCAATGCATAGAATACGCAACACGTACAGTCAAGACTTTCAGGAAGTCCTTCACTTTGCAGTTCTTTGCGTGGATACGCGAGACAATACGCTCGAGGTCCGGAAGGCCTTTCGCGACCTTCGTGAACTCAGCTTCGAATGTCGCATGGTCGAGGAGATCTTGGACAGCGTCGAGCCTGAAGAGGGTGTTTGAGTGTGACCGCGTACGCACAACAGGACGCCAGAGAGCTACCTAGCGTTGATGTCGGCAACCTCGCGAAGAGGCATGCAAAGCCAAATACGGAACAACCGCTTGCCTAGACGACGAGATGAATGATTAAGCATGTCGTAGTCACAGAGGCATACCTGACGGCGTGATGCAACGTGAGAGCAACTTGAAGAGAGACCCATCTTCCGTGCCCTCGCTGTTGACCAGCACCTAAGGATAACATCAGCTATGCCAACGAACATGCAAGGGTGAACTCGTGCCTCAATGTGCGCCAGGGTCTGTCCGTCTAGGACGAGCCCTTGCCCGCGCCGCATAGGATCGTAGATGTTGAAGTTCTTCATGCTCAAGATGTCCTTGTCAATATTGAGCGTGTTGAGGTACCTGTCCAGAATCACTTCGTTGCTGTCGTACCGTTTCAGCCATACGACCTACCATATCATCGATCCCAGGGCTTCCATCGCGCTCTGCTGGCCAGCCATGTCACGTATGGCCTCTGGGACAGCGGTGCTCAGACCGTGCGCAGCGTCGGGCAACTCGTCATCTTCCACGGTGGCTGGGAAGAGCTTCCTCAGCTCCTTGAGCGTCTGGTTGTACGCCAGCCCTTCGCTCTCCCGAAGACTCGTCCATAGGCAGCTGCCCGGTAGGATGGCCTTGAGCAAACGCGTAGTGGACACCGAGAGATTCCCCTACAGAGCGGATAAGAAGGCATTCATAAATTAGAAATCCTGCCCTACCTTGGTGAAGATGATTTCCTTCGGTCGCAGTTGACGCATCAAGGTCTCAAGCTTCGTCCTGCACACGTCATCTTCGAACGCGCTCAGATTGAACTCGCTTGTCGCGCTATCCAGCACACAGACCCCAAACGATTGCTGGTCCTTGCCATCCTCGCCCTCCGCCTCCCTGATGGAGACGCAGTGGCCAGCTTGATCGTCCGTCAGCAGCTCGGCGTCGACAAGCGTGCCGTTCGTGTACACCTTGTTGAGCTCGCGCCGGACGATCTTGTCCTTGCCCTTTTCCTCCGCAGTAGGCTTGCTCTTCGCTTTGCCGCCTTTCTTATCTGCCGCGAGACGCATCTCGGCGCCCAGCGCTGTCTCCGCCTGGTCAACGCGCCCGACTTTGTAGCCTAGGCAGCATATGAACGCATACAGGTGCATATGACTCGTGTTACCAACCTTTGGCAAGGAACTTTGCGGCCCAGAAGTTGAAAGACATCTCCGGGACGCCAACCTAGGTACCCATCAATCGCCGGACTATAGAACGCAGCCATGTGCTACTCACCATACTCATCTTGACACGCTGCGTGAGCTTCAAGTCAAACTCTCGATGCCCGATTCTCGCATCTTCTTCGTACAGCTCGAGAAACTTGCCCTTTTGGAAGAATAGGATGGTGTCGAAATGGTTTTGCTTGATTTCCCAGAACTAACGACACGATGAGGAGACAGTCGTCCGCATAATGGCGCATATATAGGCATACCTGTTTCTCGAACGGTGTGAATTCCTTCCATGCCTTGGCTGGGATATACAGAGTACGTGGGTCATAGCCAGGCTCGCCAGGCCGGGAACCGTCCTTATCCTGAACATCCCGCAAGAACGAGAACGCGTCTTCGTTGCTCTTCTTGTCTGCCTTCTGCTGCTGAGCACGCTGCTCTGCGGCAGTCAAAAAGCTGTTGCCTCCCTTCGAGCCGTGATCTTTTATGAGCGCTGGACGCGCGGAGGTTTGGGGCTTGTTGACGGGCCCCTCTGGAGCATCCGATTCGGCTTCCGAAGCTGCAGACGAGTGGGCATACGCTGATAGGCGCGACGAGCCAGAAGCGCGGGAGGATGCACGAGAAGAGGAGCGATGATCTTCTTCGTCTACGTCGTCCACTTCGTCGTCATCATCGGGTACAATGAAGTCGTCATCATCGTCGGGTGTCTTTCTCTTCGCTTTCTTGTTGGTAGGCGATTTCTGGTACTTCGTTAAGCGCCGCGAGAAGGACTTGATACCGACTTCGTCACTGTCCTCTTCCTCCTCTTCAGAAAGCGGAGGTACAGTGACGCGCTGCTTCTTGGTGGAAGTAGGCTGAGGAGAGCGTTTCCGAGACGTTTGACCCTTCTTGTACGCGACTGAGTCTATCCCGCCCTCCTCTTCGTCCGAATCCGCGACCAAGGCCTTGCGCTTGCGACTGAGCGTCGCCTGTCATACCGTGTCTTAGTAGCGGCTACGTCCAACAAAAGACGCCAAAACGCACTGGTGCCTTCTTAGCTTTCACACTTCTCATTTCTTCCTCCTCTGACAACATATCCACGTCGATGGGGTCGCTGGTCAGAGGCGTGTCGTGAGCGCTGAAGCCTCCGTCCGAGCTGCGCGTATACATGGCGCTGGTTACAGCTGACGATTGAGAGTTTGATTTAGACAGCGGTGTTCTTGCCTCCTTCATTGCAGGGCTTGAAGAAAACGCGTCGGGTTTAGACTTCGGTTCTGGCTTCGCTGCACTGGGCGCGTTTGTCTTCGTCGGCTGCTTCCCAAAGAACGATATCAGACTCTTCTGCTTCATTTTTGGCGTGTATATTGTGAATGGTGGGAAACCGATACCGTGAGCGGTGAAAGAGCGAGAAGGATGACAATGAGGGCGGGGAGGATGAGGACGGGGCGAGCGCGGCGGATGAGCACGCGCCATTGAAGGCCTTACGCGGTCGCGTTATTTGGCGTTATTTGCTCCGCAGGATACACCGAGTCCACGTTCCACCTAACCATCCCACATGAGCGCTCTCACTAGGCAGGTCAGAGGGTCCGTGTGACCGCTGTAATTAGGCCCGATTATTCGCATCTCTGTGACTTCCCGCTATCTCCTGCGACTTCCGGGACTTCCGACAGAGGGCGCTGGGCTTACTCACGTGCTCTGTGGCCCGCACCGGCTCGGGCTGCCCAATATGGTAGGCGCTTTGCAGGCGCCATCGCTGCCCGCGCGCTCGCCGATGCGCGCGCTTGTGTGCTCGCTGTCGGCGACGATGACCACGCGTTCCACCCTCCCCTCATCAATTACCATTTCCTACTCTGAAAGAACGGTTCTGGGATGAAGCCTCTGTTCTGTTATGTGGTTTAAAACTACCCATCTATCACCATTGATGTCAGTATCATCAATCAGTGGTGGTCATCCTTTGAAGAAGGGGAAATACCCCTTATAAGAGATGGCTATATATCATCTAAGCAGATAAGCCTCCAAGTCTAAGCCTCTATGATACACATCATATTAAGTCTCTGGATCATTCATTGGCCTCGCTTTGATAGTAGAACGTACATATACATCCCAGGGTTGTAATGTCAGTATGATGCATACCAAGTATAGTTAAGAAATTATCAGACTATGTAGCTATCCCAGGTCAGTAAAGACACTGTTGTAGCATAATGGTATGTTCAGCTTACTAACTGTATACTTTCTAAGTATCAAAGGCCAACGGATCTCTGTGAACAAGTCGAATAATGCTTGCATGAGGAAAACAGTGATCGTCATCTCCCCCTGTCATATTTGTTGTGCTGAAATATTTTAAAATATTGATGAAGGATATGCATCATCTCATACATACATGCGCAAATTTTCAGAGCAAACGTACCGATACAACAGCTCCCATAACGAGTTTAACGTCGCCGGAGGCACCTCGGGTGACATGCCCGAGGCGTAGCCGATGCATACATCGCTCGAAAGCGTAATGCACTTAGTGAGCGCCCTACGCCACAACGGCTACGAATCAACAAATACCCTTCCCCTGCATGCACATCTTCTCTAAACCTCACCGGACAAGTTCTCAGCTGTATAGTATGTACGTAGAGTTTGTACTTGAGTGCTCCGAAATGTTATTTCCCCACAGTACCTCGTTCCGAGACGTCACATGTGTCAGCCACAGCATCAGCCACCGGAGCGAACATAGTCACATCGCGGGATGGGACAACTACTAAGTGACTTATGGTATATACAGGCTGAATCTATGCATATCAACTGACAATAAATGTTAAAGATCCACCTGCTTGGGCTATGTCCTCGAGCACAACAATGACAACAGTATTCATTGGCCCTTCAGGTGCACCTAGCTTAAATAGGACTTGATTTGCAATCCTAACAAGTGGGAAGCTTCAAAGCTGCTGCTGAGCTAGTCAGGGTACACAATAAAACTACTCCTTAGGCATTGCACCTGTTCCAGGAGCTCTGTTCTTGTGGCAAGCTCATAATACTCCCATCTTTGGAACCAGTATTTTGTCTTATGGGCTGTAAAAAACCTTACAGAGAGAATCAAAAGCATGTAAAAGAGACATATATCTCAGTTTCACACAGTTTCAACCGTTCTTTCTTGCAGAAACAGGTGTGTAGTCATGAGGATATTGATAGTAGTAATTAACGGTCTATTGTAATGGAACATATCGTATAACTCTATCATTAGTCAATTATTATAAATCAAATAAACTAAACAAAAATTTGCGGCGGAAAACGATGAGGGGAGGGTGGAACGCGTGGTCATCGTCGCCGACAGCGAGCACACAAGCGCGCGCATCGGCGAGCGCGCGGGCAGCGATGGCGCCTGCAAAGCGCCTACCATATTGGGCAGCCCGAGCCGGTGCGGGCCACAGAGCACGTGAGTAAGCCCAGCGCCCTCTGTCGGAAGTCCCGGAAGTCGCAGGAGATAGCGGGAAGTCACAGAGATGCGAATAATCGGGCCTAATTACAGCGGTCACACGGACCCTCTGACCTGCCTAGTGAGAGCGCTCATGTGGGATGGTTAGGTGCACGTTCTCCAGCCATTCTTTTGTATCAAATTGTATTAATTCAATCCGACATTCCAGTGCTCGACCCTATGTCTACATGCTCTCATTCGGCAGGCGGTGGACGCGGTACGCATCTACGGTGTCTTCCGTCTTCGTCAGGGTACATATGTACGAATCAGTACGATGGTTCCCTGCCTGATCGCCTACTTCTTCCAATCGGTAGCGCATGACGCTGAACTCTGGGAGCCCCGTGGTAAGGCGTAAGAATGTCAATCACGTAGACTAAACTTCGTGCTTACCACTGATTCACTGTCACCATCATACTTACGACGCTTCTTGTGGATAACTGGGATAAATCCTTCTGCATCGGGCTGCGGAGATTTTGACTCAGACTCAGAGCCATGCTCGGATAGCTGTCTTTTGTGCGATGCTGTTGATGGAGCATATTGAGAGTTCACTTTGAGCGGTAGGGCCCAAGGGCCTCGGCTTGACCCCTGCCAAGGCTGTATGAGAAGTCATCATGAATACCGAGCTGCTTGTGGACATACCTGAATGAAAGGACTTGCACGATCACTACCTGTGCCACTCATCCATGCAGACCCTGCACTCCCATAGCTCGACGAGTTCCGAGAGCTTATTGACGAGGAGTAGGAACTAGGGCGGGACGCCGCCTTGTTGAGAGATCATGTGTAAGCAGCGTCCCACAGCACTCATGGAACACCCGGACGAACCCTTGCAATGTTTCCGGTTTGAGGGTTACGCGCTCTACGATACCCCTAGGGTGTTTCCGGGCTGGGTTCAACTTTCCCAGCTTCCGTCTGATGCGCTGCCCCACTCACCTTGCAAGCCTCGAACATTTGTTCCGCAAGGTGTGGCTCCTCCTGGCACATCTTCTGCCATTCCTTCATCTTCTGAGTGCGAGCGTCCCATAACTTCTCCAGCATGATCGGCCTGAGTCGATGATGGGTCTTATGCCGGCCATTGCCCGTGCCCCATCTGTGCTCCCAGCGAAGGGCACTCGCCGGCGCAGGTATGGGGTAATTATACGCGAGGACCCACTGACGATCACTTCCCAACCAGTCGGGGTGGGTATGGATATGATCCAATCCTTCGTCATTGGGATAGACGGCGAGTGAGAAGTGTCGGTATATGCGAGGTAAGCCATCGAAAGGATTACCCTCGTAGGTCGCCATGGGGAAGATGTTGAACATGGGCGCTGCGTCATCCTTCGTGCGGTAGATGATACACGGTCTATCCTTGCCGAAAACAGTACCATCTGTGTTCGCACTTGATGCCGTACTTCCTTTTGCGCCCCCCTCTGGATTGACCGATTTCTTGCCGGTCATGAAAACATCTACTGAGGCATGCCTCTCGGGGGGCAAAAAGGCCTTCAATATGAAACCGATAGGTGTCTTCATTGATTGCTCGATGCGATATATATCGCCTGCCCTAGCTTTCATCGTTTCTGCAAAGGTCATCTTGATCTTCCTGGGTCGTACGTTCGGCCTCGCGTTGTCATTCTGTCGCTCATGACGAGCATGACATATCGAGCAGGGATTCATGGTGGTGGGATTGACTTGGGGACACGTCCGGATACCATATGGCGAGGCTGATATATTGTCACTGGCAATGGGAGAACCGAATCAGCCAAGAACATCACCACCCATCCTTGGATTGAACACAGCCTGTCCTAACTGGACCGAAATTGAATGGGCTTTTCGTACGGTCCCTATAGCCCACGACACGGATGATTCCCACCAGCCCCGCTTCTGACGCATGCATGGACTTCGTGCCGTACCGGAACGATCACTATCACCACTCGATGGCGATGCCAGTGCTGCCGACTCGTGAAATCGTCACCAGACGAGTCAGGCTCGACAAACCAGGCAGGTAGTACCTGAAATGCGTACCACTGCCCTGGCGAGAACCGAGGGCGATTCCAACCGCGCGGGCGAAGGCTCTGAGTAATCCGCATGCTAGATAGCTTCGCATTTGATATTCCAAGATGTCCACGTCGTACAGCTCGAGCATCTCGCCATTGAGACCCATAAAAAGCTTAGCATATGAGTGGTACTCAATTGAATATTATAATACACGGTCGACGCCCACGTAGTTGTCTTCCACCGCCACTGCACAGTAACAGACGTAAACAAGGTCAGATCTTCTCCGCCCAATCTCCGCCTCCCGGAAGATCGCGGGCAACGCGCTCGGACACAAGCTTAAGCGATTGCTCAGCGGCCAGTAGTGGCCACAAGTCAACTTGTCGTGGACGCGGCGTGAACCTCAGCTCCTCCTCCATCGACGACAAAATCGCTGATTCTGTCGTTGTGCCTTTCCCGCCTTCAATCCAGTGTCGCTATCCTAGCTGCCACCGTCATGGTCTTCAAACTTCCCGAAGCAACCGATGAAGGTAAGGCGTCGTCACGTTTGGCAGTCTGGACGAGGGGGAGCTGACGGTGTATTGTTTACTCGGTAGATACTGTTTTTATGGTACCATGCCATGGGACATATCTCATCGTTCAGCTCGATGCTGTCGGGATGGTGGAACCACTACAAGACCCCGTATTGCTGGCTGCGGCGCGGGAATTGTCTAGCCAGAAATATGTGGCCCATATCCTAGAGGTAGCCTTTGTCTGCTGCTACGCCGCTCAGTACTTATCTAACAATGCCAAAGATTGACGAGCTGCCTATGCCTTTCAAGCGGGACCACAAATGTCAGCTGGCGCTCGTGGGCACAGGGCTATGCCAGGAAGACGAAGATGATTGCATTGATTCGGCTATGTGCATCCCGATCTCTCCTGCGACGGTTCATCCTCTCGCGCGCGATTCAGTTCAACCCCGGCCGATTTTCCCTTTCGTTGACTGTTACCAGTATACCTTCGCCACCCCGCAGGTTCGTATCCCCAACCGACCCTACGACCACAGAAATGCCGTCTCTCTTGCTGCTCACGACGCAGTACTTCAAGACATTTATATCACCGAGGACGCTCATAGGCGACGATCACTGAGAGATGCCAAAGCAGGCATCCTTCCTGAACCGGACATCATGGACGGAGAATCTGCTGTCACATCTCTGACAAGTACAGACTCTCACTGCTGGGCGGAACGGGGAGTGACTGCATCGGATGATGAGTCCGTTGTCACTGCTGACACCGCTCTATGGCTAGCCGAGGACCTGATATACCCTGACACTGCTGGCATCAGTATTAGCGTCACGGAGCCTAAAAGCTCAATGCCCCCCACTTTGCAGGTCGAGTCCTCAGTGTTATGCCAAGCAGGCTGTTCGTCATCTATACCGACGACCTCAGGACTTGATCACCCCTTAGTTATGTATGCCGACCACTGCGACTTCCCTGGTGCTGTTATCGCCGACACAACGCACTCTCCGACAATGCACACGTCTGGCACAGTCAACCCTGATCTCTCTAGGGACTCATCAAGCTCTACTCCCTCGGTTATGACATCAAGAACTGACTACCCAGGTACCGCGAGCACGCCTCCATCAGATATCCTAGCAGATATCTTCCTGGATGATCCTTCTGAGGACCGACTTCTCATTCCGCTCGTCTCCGTCTCTCTTGACCTATCGGATGTCACAGAGGTGAACAACCCGAGGGATTTTCTGCGTGAGGCAGCCGAGATCGTGCGGTCGGTGCAACGTATCCTCTCATGGCTTGAGTACCGAACTGATCATACTATGTCAGACTTATAAAGGAGTCACGGACTAGACGTGCTTGTGACGAAGAGCATTGTTCCCAGTCACCAGCCAGTGTGTTGTCCTCACCGAAGGACGTTGCATGTAACATTCCAGAGTCGTCATCCGATGACCGGAAAGACAGTCGAAATGATCGGAAAGCTCGTCGTGCGTCCAAGTAATCTCCAGTGCAGATATTCGCTGATCGTCTCGCTAGATGTCCTTGAAAGCGTCAAGTTCAAGTGGAAATCTCAACTGGCGCATGGTCGCCGACGCTGCGCTGACATTCTCCGAGCCGTTAAGGCCATAGCTACGTTGTCCGTGCGTGTGAACGCGACTTGAGGGTCCCGGCATGGTGAACATTGATCGATTGATCCCGTTCCCGTAGCTATTCGACGCGCTGTCAATCACTTTTACGTTGTAGTCTTGTCACTATTGTTACTATCAATACTATATGTATTCGTACGCGCTGCGCGTTTCAAAACCTACTGTAGAATTTGGTGGGTTCTTTTGCGATGGGCTCAAAAACATGGAACCAATTCGATCTGCAAGACGCGGACTTACATTGTTCACGCAACGCGCGCGGGTCGTCTCAGCCACAGCGGGATTTGTACTGCATACTAATAGTACAAACAAGTTGAACACAACCCTGAGCATGGTGGCAAGTCGACCCGGATCTTGATGACCTACTCGCAATATCGCTCGAGAGGACATGAGGTTGACGGAGATAGCAGTCGAAGAAACGCTGTTGCGACAGCGATCATTCCGAGATGAGTCGGAGGTTCTATCCACAAATTGCGACGTTCTACACAGACCCTAGAGCGCAGTTCCGGCGTAGCGTGCACTACCTTGCAAGCGGTAGGTGGGAGACGTGGCACGGATACCTTGACTACATACTGAATGTTGCGAGGCACGACGCGCGCATGTCAGCATCAGCGAAAAGGTCTCAGCAGTACCTAACTAGCCATTGCCAGACGTACCCAGGGCTAACGCAACCGTGACATTTCAGCACAGCTATAGGCTGCCATTTCATGCGCCTACGGACAGATTTGTCCTTGCCAGATGACGTATGGCCTTCTCAGGGCTCGCGAGGGCTTGCATAGGCTTGTCAGGTCACCGGCGTGGCGGCCTGTCACCGGCTGGTAGCATACAACTAGTAGCCACTATCCCGTACCAATTTTATGAATGTCTATACTTGGTTCCTAAGATATATGTTCAACACGGCGTGAGCATCTCCGAGGAGGCAGTGCACCTCCTGCATTGGTGCGTGAGACGGCGGTGAGCCTAAGTGAGGAGCTAAGTGCGCTACGTCACAGTCGGCCGGGGGCCTCCCTCAGTCTACTTATGCACACAGTGACCGTGGGAAACGTGTGCCCCGCAATCGAACAAAAATTGTTCTCATATGCCAGGACCGAGGACCGTCTCTTGAGCTAGGACTCTCACCTTCGATCCATTTCTCGCGCGTCATTTCACACTGTTCAAATTCCGCGGCTCTCTCCCAGTGCAAGGCAAGCATTTTCGCCAGGTGCACCCGGCGAAGGAACTCAGTAAGCGCTCCTTCGCCTCACTATATGCACTCCTTCATTTGCCGAGGCCTCTCCAGCCTTGCTCCCCCCGCTGAATCTCCCACTGCGAAGGAGTTCCGCAACATTGAATCTCAAGGTTGTATGCATTCCCCTCCTCGCTCCCCTTTGAGAAGGTCATCATCAGTGCCTCGGCCTGGTCACCTTCTCGCCGCGAAGGATCCGATCGCCCGACGCCAACCCATAACACCTCCCCCCGTGCTCCGAGTCTATCCGAGTGAGTCTCATAGTCTATACCTAAACATCTACCCGCATATAGTCACTCAGGCTCATGCAGGCATGCTTTCCATCCGAGTCTATCTTTCGATTGACGATGATCTCTGAGGGGCCTGGGTAAGTATGTACTCATTAACTGCATGATGCATACAAAACTAATCGAGTGGCAGCCACAGCACTTGACGCGAGTGAGACGACCACTGGTGGCAAGGGTGAGTAGCATGCGCGGTATCTGTAGCCACTCATACTCACGTCAGGTCGATTACAGGCTCTTTGGGCAATACAATGGCCAGGCAATGCCAGGCATGAATCGAGCTAAAGGGCACATGCGTTATGAGGTATGCAATGCACACTGTTAGCGGCTAAATGCCTCCGTCACTAGATCTCAAACCATAGCAGTCACAGCCAGCAACTCAGATTGCAAGGTGTGAAGTTGTGCAAAGATGGAGCTGTGTAAATTAGATCTGTCAACTGGTATGTGACCGTTCTTCGTTCATGTAATGCATCATGTTGCGGGTTCCTTGTGTAATGTAAACTACCGGAAATGGGCAATAAAATGGAATATTACGCGCAGCTTCCGCTTTACTAGATATGCAAGTACATAAGTGAATCCTGACTGGTCCAGATACCTGCCTGCCTGGCCCATATGCCGTCTGGCCGGGCACTGTCAGTGGGCCTTTGGCCCTTCTACCGCCTGACTTGATACTCAATGGCCCGTGTCGGGTCCATCCTCTCACTAAAAGGCCGCTTTTAGCCCTGCAGATGACCCTAGCTATTGCCAGACGCCGCTAGCGGGGGGCCCACCTCGACAATGCCTACATAGCCCCTACGTCATCTGTCAGACGTCGCTAGATACGGCAAGTCGAGGCTTACCTACATAGCCATGGGCCGGACCTTTTCGCTGATGCCCAACACGCGAGGGACGGCTACTAACGCTGGAAGAAATGCAGTTGATTCAACTACAGCCTGAGTGTGGTAGCAGTACCTGGCCGTAGTACATACCGACATGACAGATTCATACTCCTCAGTCTGCTACTGTGTCCTTGTCAAGTGGATCCGCCACGTTGTAGCCGCGTTGATATGTATAGGAAATGTGACGCAGTTCGACACGAATCAGTACACGCTGGACCCCGAGTGACTACGAGCCGTCTCAGTCACTGCACTGCAAGTTCCGAGTCGCCCTCCAGCTTGACAAGAGGTTGCCGTTGCGGTCATTCTCAACGATAGGGCAATAGATAGGGGTGAATGTCTCAATGATCGGTTGCAGTATAATTACACATGCAGCGGGTGCTCGCTGGTGTGACCTGTGCACAGGAATGAGGTAACGACGGTGTGGCGGTAAGTACAAACATGTGGGCCGACGTGAGCGCAGCAAACACTTAGTGCATCTGAGATCCGGGTATCACGTCTAGGTCTGGTCATGTTTGCGATGTTTGTTCTAGATGAGAACATCATTGTGTTAGTGCGAGATGCAGCCCGGAGTTCTCGCGTAAACGTACAAGCCACCGCGGCTTCCAAGAGCGTATGACCGACGTGAATCCATCCTCGTCTACCGGCGCATTTCTCGATCCAGACCCGTGTGTCTGCAGACTAGTCTGTGCAATACCTTAGTTGGTGATGTTTCGTTCGGTCAGAGGTAAGTAAAGTGTGTTACCATGCTAGGATTTCCAGACTGTCCGTCGCCCTCAGGCCGAGTTATGTACGAACCACCTTCATTCGCTGTGGAAAACGACTTCCAGGGATGTAAGCAGGATGGCGACCAGCTCAGAGAACAGTGCACTTACAGGGCTTTTCCGTCCGTCACTTCGCGGTCGCGCGCCACCTGCCTGAGCCCGATGCGACTGAGCGCGACTTCCCTAGCACGAGGCTTAAATGGGTTCAGGAATTAATTTTAAGCAAGTTGCAACGTACGGGAAGCTGCACCGAACATTCGGCGCACATCCTCGCAATCAGACCATTGTCCTTCTGACGCTGTTGTTCCCACTCGGTCGCTTTGCGCGCACTGAGCAACCGCAGATACGTGCGCATGTATTCGTCGACACGGTGGTGTGATACTTGTGTGTGTCCGGATTCGTCGGTCTCCCTCGAAGTGCACCATCGTGCCACCGCGACAAGGTTATCAGCAGGAATGGCGTAGGAAGATGCAATCACCCATTGGTTAGAGCTTCCTTCCCATTCAGGTTTGGTGTGAATGTGACCCGTAGGGCAACGGAGGTTGGGGGAGACGCCGATCGAGAAATGTTGAAAGACGTATGGCATGGTGTCGATGGACTTCCCCTCATACGTCGCCATGGCATAGATGATGACAGTTTTCTTACCCCGCGGCCTCGCGGAGATCCGGTTGACTAAACACGGTCGCTCTTTGCGAGTCGTCGTGCTCGAGTTAGCGGATGCTAGGGATGTCCCTGCAAGAGGTGATGTCGAGGTACGCCTCTCCGGAAGAGCCTTGCCGGTGAGTATGCGGTAAATCGGCTCCATCACGGATTGTTCCATATGATAGATGTCTCCGTCCTCAGGGTCGGAATTTCCGTACCATACGTGGTCGACTGTAGCCTCAGCAGTTCCGTCTGAGGGGCCATCCCGAGGAGCTGGGGGACAGAGTTCGCAGCGATACACGGGCATTGGGGCTATGATGATGGCAGACATGCACCACTTTACATACTCCCTGGAATCCATGTATCCCATCTTGTAGTAAGAGAGCACTGCCTTCGCATCGAATTCGCTAACAGTGATCGATACAGGAAGATGATGTGAACGTGGTTCCGAGCCGGAGATGTTGACCGAGCGCCGTTATGTTTGCCCCCGTGAGCGTCATGCATCTTGAAAGAAGGTCAAGAATCGAGGGTCAGAGCTGGAGATTAAGCGGCCCACTCGAGATAGTGTCGGACTCACGTACAACCACCGATGGAATCATTGGTTCGGCGCGCGGTCTAGAAAACATGACTCACGCACGGGCCCCAACTGCTATTGCAGAGTCATATCAGTAGAGTTGTCTCCATACGGTAGCTTCTCAGATATTGCAACATACCAATCTTGGGAACATCCCATGGGGGCTTGACCGTGACCAAAACAAACTTGGATGCCTCGAGGACAGGGCATGTGGGATCAGCGCCCGCTGCACGGAGCGGTCTAATCATTCCCATGATGTACCATTTGTGTACCTGCTTGAGTCAGTGCACGAAGCCTAGCTAAAGATGGGGTGAGAGCGATGGCTCACCTGGTATGTACTGGTCAGTGTTCGAGCCGCACCCGGTGTACCGGACAAGCGCCGGGTTACATGGCGAAGGCGCACACAGGTGTATACATGTACAAATAGGTCCCGGCGAACCCCGGGGAGGCGACGCGGTGGTGCAAGTGGTGCGTGCGCGTGAGCTTTGAGCATCGCCGCAGTGCATGACAATAGCGAGGAAGGTGTGTCAGTGGCCAACTTTGGAATCCGTCACACCAAAACTCCTCGTACTTCGGAAGACAAGACCATGGGAAGGTTCGGAAAAGTACACACCGCAGGGGGAAGGAGCATCAGCTTGATGTCTGTTTCCACTGAAGCAGATTTTGGAGGTATAGCACATGTTCAGGTGTTTCGAACATACTGTGCAACTTCACTGACGCAATTCGTCTTCAGATATGGAGTTCCTGGTGCCCAAGGCGGGCACATATGTGGTCGTTCAATTGGACGCCTCACAAATGGTTGAACCTCTAAAAGATCCGGAGTTGGCCGCCGCCGCACAGCAACTACAAACGCGAAAGTATATCGGTTATGTTTACGAGGTACACATCTTCTCGCTACTTGGATTCCGAAGCTTAGCAATGCGCACCGTTGTCAGGTTGAAGAGCTGCCAATGCCTTTCAGGGAAGATCACATCTGCTGCATTGAGTTTGTCGGCCGAGGGCTCTGCAAGGACAACGAGGAAGAGTGTGTGGATCCCACAATGTGCACTCCAATCTTCCCTGCTACCCAACATCCTCTCTCACGGGAGTCTCTGCGGCCAAAGCCTGCGTTTCCGTTCCGCGACTGCTATCACTACACATCTGCGGCTCACGCCGTCCGCATTCCTACCGGTTCCTACAAGCTCTCAGAGGCCGTCTCGCTAGGCGACCGTGACTTCATGGTGGATTCACTGTACTTCGATGAAGACGACCAGCGGAGGCGAGCTCGCAAAAAAGCGAAGAGCATGACGCCACCGCGCAACGGGGAGGGTCATCCTAGTTCTATGCCTTCCTCTGCCACAGATGCACATGTGGCCGGGGCAGCGTGCGACGAGGCTCTTATAATCTCTGCCGCGGACATCCGCCCAGCCCACCAGTCGTTGGATATCGACACTAGTATACGCCGTCCATCATGGGATGATACGGTTACCGATAGCGGCCACCGAGAGCACGAGAGCACGGCGCCTTCCGAGCCGTGTACCGCCGCCTCGAGCGCATCTCACTCCGACGCTAGCCCGCGCCGTAGCACTGCGACGCCGCCAGACTTCTCGGTGGAGCTTGGTCCCCCCGTCACCGTAGATCAACCCGAGCCTGAGATGCCTGCCGTGCGACCTGCAAGGCCACATCTGTCTTTGCAGATACTTCCAGTGGCGCCTGACCCGACCGCCGCTGGACGTGCGAGCGACACACCCCTGGATACTGAAGATGTCGATCCTCCTGTCAACCCATGTTCATCCGCCGTAGAACTGATGCAGATGTTTCTGGACCCCAACCCTGACGAGGACCGTGATCTCATCCCGTTGGTGAAGGTCAGTCTGGACCTTTCGGAGGTTAGTGAGGTGAATGATCCAGCGCAGTTCCTCGAGGAGGTGGACCAGATCACACAGTAAGTGCATCGTTTCTTGCTGCGTACTCGGCCCTGCATCGTGTCGCTGATTACCACCGTAGGCTAATCGAAGACTCGCGGAGTCGGAGTCAGTCGCTTCAAAGCAACTCGCGCGGCGGGACACTGTCACCGCAGGCGACATCTGCATCGATGCGGAGAGCGCTTGAGTCTTGGGTGGACCTCGACATTGAGGCACCCGAACCCGCCGGCCGGGCTGACATTCGACAGCGCGGAACAAACAAGTTCTATAGTATGCTCTCGTCAATTCTGCCCTGTGTGTTGACGCTCATCATTGTTGCTAGGGATTCTGGAGAGCGCAAGGTTGAAGCTCGGTTCACGGGTTCGACTGGCCCGCCAACGCTGTGCCTCATTTCTACGGGTGGCCAAGGCGCTTGCTGTAGCCCCTTTCGCGGTTCGTCTCCCCACTAGGTTGCACGTAGACTGAGTACCCGTGCATTCTTTGGTACACATACTGTTTCTCCATGCTGTCGAAATGCTGTCTACTCTCATATTGTATATGCTATCCTTCTCGCCCCCCCCCCACGTCTCAGCTTAGCTTTTCTGCTGTTGCTCTAGTAGCGTAGTCAATTCACATCTCACTATTTTATGTAGTACACAACGTAGGACAAACATGCCACAGACCCCCCGCTGCGAAATACGTCACGATATTCTACTCGAGGCTTGCTCAATAGTATCTTTTACAGCTTCGTGCGCCCAGCATGCCCCTCAACTTCTAGCTGTCCGCGCAGAGCAGCGTCTAGTTTTTGAACAGTTCTACGTGGTTTTGCTTCAGGTCACGTGTCAACCCATGAGCTTGATGTGTTACTCTTGAGAGAAGCGGATCGACTTACATTGCAGTTTGCCTATGAACCCATCTCCGTTTCAAGTTGTTACCGGTCCATCGCTTGGCCCGTCTCCTACCATTGCCTGAGACGTAGGATGTTAGGCTTTGATGTGACTGAGATATAGTTCGCCTATCTGACCTGATTATCATTTCTCGCGGAGTGTCCAACTTGAACACTGAGAGCTCCAAGTAGCATCATGGGCATCGATGTACCTCTACAATGGCATAAAACTGGTAGTATTCGTGAGCGCGTGGAAACAGTACTATGCGCACTCACTGGCAGCAGGCCTCAAAGCCTCAGGCTGCCAGTGCGCATTATTCAAACGGCGATGGTTACCGCCTCTTATCAAACCTAAGTTTGAATTCTGTCAGTCGATAGACACTAAAGAAAATGATGCAGAGAGACAAAAGGACACAGACCAAGTGAAATCACTGCAGCGCCCGGCGATATAGACTCCTAATACTTAGCACCAGAGCAGGGTGAGGAGGACTGTTGGGCTTCGAACCGATGAAGAGTGTTTCGAACGACTATGCGCATGCACGAACAGTGATCGGAGTACCTATCGGAGTACAAATCTTAGCTCAAGCTCCGGGACCTGCGTGCAGTGGCTACATAGACTCTTGCTATATACAGACTCTCATTCAGCAACCAAAACCACACTGTCTTCGGCTGTTGGCACTGCCCCACTCTCCAATTCTTTCCCTTCCTTTCTACCTCACTTTGTCGTCAGTCGAGGCGAGAAATATGGGAAAACTTGGTAAAGTGCGCATGGCCTCGGGCGACAGTGTCAGCTTGATCTCGCTGCCCCCTGCGCCCGAGTTAGGAGGTAGGCGTCCAGCCCATCTCGTGCCTCGTCGTAGTCACTCAACATGAACAGATGCAGAGTTCCTGGTGCCCAGAGCTGGCACATACGTCGCCTTTCAGCTCGATGCTGTTCACATGGTTGAACCGCTCGAGGACCCGGAGTTGACCGCTGCGGCGCAACGACTGTCAGCCCGCAAATATCTCGGATATGTGTACCATGTAATGTCCCGAACTTTTGGCAACATTCACCTGATCTCATTCTTCTGCATAGGTCGAAGAGTTTCCAATGCCGTTCAAGGAGGACCACAAGTGTAGTATCGAACTCGTTGGTCGAGGTCTCTGCAAGGAGAACAAGGCCATGTTTGTGGATTCGACTATGTGCACCCCAATCTTTCCAGCGACGGATCATCCCCTCTCCCGGGAGCCCCTACGGCCGATACCCTCGTTCCCATTCCCCGGCTGCTACCAATACACAGCACCAGCGCCGATCGTGCGTATCCCCACCGGAGGCTACAAGCTCTCAAGGGCCGTTTCGCTTGGTGACCGTGACTTCATGGCTGACTCACTGTATGTTGACGAAGACCGTACCAGGAGGCGAGTTCGTAGGGCAGCCAAGGAAAACTCATTGACGCAATCGAAAGATAGCGGGAGCCTGCCTACCCTAGCCTCTTCCTCTGCCACGAGCCCACTCGCCAAGGAGCCCGCTAACGCCGACGCTGCCTCTGCGGACGCCTTCCCCATGAATAAACTCGGAGCCACCGCTTGCGATGCACGTTGCCAGGCGTGGGCTGACGCGGTGGCCGACAGTGATGCTTCAGGCGACCCACCAATTGTCGAAGCACTCGAGGCGGCGAGCACCGCTTCCAACTCATGTCCCTCTGACCAACTGGCGTCCCAGGCTGACGCCTGCTCGCGTAGCCTTCCCCGGTCTGTGCAATCTGTACCAGAGCAGATCACCGTGGCTCACTGCAATGCTGCCACTGAGGCAACAGGGTCTCCCAGGCTGCCATCATCCCTACACGTATCGGAGGACGAGGACGAGGACAACGCGGCCTCGGATCTACACTCTGACGACGGTTCCGCAGAAGACCTGATGCAGATCTTCGTCGACCCCTTCCCCGGCGAGGACCGCCTCGTCATTCCGCTGGTCAGGGCGAGCCTGGACCTCTCGGAGGTCGACGAGGTGAACGACCCGGCTCTATTTCTCGAAGAGGTCAAGGAGATCAAGCAGTGAGTGGCGCATCCTCGCCTCTTCTTCTGTGCTCACTCACGTTTCGTAGCCTGATTGAGGAGTCGCGCTCTCGCAGTCAGTCGCTCCGGAGCAGCTTCCGCGACAGGTCATCCTCTCCGCCCCCGGAGATCGCGGCGTCTTCTGTGCAAGCAGCTCTCGGTTCTTGGGTGGATCTTGCTCTCGACACGAGCGAGGTCGTGGGTTCACAGCGCAAGCCCAGCAAGTTCCACAGTACGATTCGTGCATCATTCGGCCTTCGCATCTGATACTGACCGACCACATAGGGCTGCTCGATGGTGCAAGATATCAGCTCAGACTACGCGCTCGCCGGACCCGCCACCGCTGTGCTGCGTTTCTACGGATGGCGAAGACACTGGTGATGTCCTCCCCTGCGGCTGACGGCTCGGCTAGATTATCCACGCGCTGAAGGCTCGGGCGGTTTGGATAGCAGGTTCGTTTCGTCTTCCTATGGGCTTGCTGATGATTCCCATCTTGTCGATTTGCTATCGTTGTTATCGTAGTGCACGTCTCATGCATCTTGACCTTTGGTCATTTATGTACTTGTCATAACCTATGTATTATTCGCAATTCATCTCTGCGTGCAATGTGTGGGTGAGCCAATACCTGCTATGTATGTTCTATCGGTCTCGTTGCTAGTGATATGATGCTTCATTGAATCAGCCTTCAATGCGAATGCGGCTGCTCGCGACACGAACGTGCTTGATAGGCAAGATATTCTGGGGCCGTGTCCTCACTTCGTGAACATGATAATACATCATATGCGGGGTGCGGTCATCATACAACGATGCAGTAGGGGGAATGCGCTTCAAGACACATGGTATGCACTTCGAACCCACTGACTGAACTTGGAATTCAGGACCGTAGCTTCAATCGCATCACACGCCTCCTGCCTGGGTTGACGCCTGCCGGTGTTTGTCGCGCTTATTCTGGGCAAGAGTGACATAATTTTAATGCGACAGATCACTCCTAAGTCCTCAAATCGACTTACAAGCCATCGACGTTTCCAAGACCGCAACACGGTCGTAAAACCGTCCGTGTCTATAGGTGTGTTTGCCGGGTTGTTCGTGTGCTAAACGGTGTACACGATGGGCAACCCCGTCAGTCTGTGTTCTCGTAATATCAAAGGGAGATGACATGCAGCACCTTGCTATGACCATTTGTGTGTTCGACCGTACGCGAGATGTTCTGGTGCGAACCACTACCATCTCCCGCAACAGATGGCTTCAGGTTCCACGTCAGAGACTCAACTCCATCTTGATGGGGAAACGGAAGGTACATACCAAGCTCGCTTGCCATCCAGGACTGCCCTGATAGGTACTCCCCGCCTCCAGCGACTGGGGACGGCTCCCCTGCTACAAGTCGGGTGAACTGAGAATCAAGTCAACCTGTGAAGGAGCTGTAACGTACCCGTGACTGTTGCGCGAAGCATTGCGTCAGCATCCTGTTAACGAGCCTCGTATCCTTCTGGCACTGCTGGTCCCATAGCCGCGCCTTGGCCACACTGAGCCGGCGCAAATACAAGCGTGCCTGCTCTTCCACGCGATGGTGCGACTGCACATCATCAGAATTCTCGATCGCCCGCGATGTCTGCCAACGAATTGCTCCTCTGAGCTGGCGGGCGGGAATGGAGTAAGGGTACACAATGACCCATTGGTCTCTGCTCCCTACCCACTCCGGCACAGTATGAATGTGGCCTATCGGGTCCCGGATGTTCGGGGAGACCCCGACGGAAAAGTGCTGATAGACATAGGGCATGTCCTCCATGGGCTTCCCGTTGTAGGTCGCCATTGCATAGATGAGAGCGCTGCCTTCATCGTCATCGTCGAGGTCATCAGAATCCGACAGCTCGCCGATGATACACGGCCGTCCCTTTCTCTTCCATGAGGCGGCGGATGCCAAACTGAGGGGCGAAATTGGTGTTCGTCTTTCTGGAGGGGGCTGTCCGGTGAGTATGCGGTGTATGGGCTCCATGACCGATTGTCCCAAGATGTAGACATCGCCGAGAGCTGGCTCGTCATCGCCGTACCAGGTAGAATCGACGATCATCTGCTGAGTTGCATTACTGCGGGAGCAGTAAAAGCAAGAAGGCTCTGACATAGCAAGTCGGGGGATGGAGCACCTTCACATAGCGCATTCGCGAACCAGGTTTTAAGACTTCATGGTGTGCCGATGATGAAGATCAAAGTGCTCATGCCGAGATCGTCCGAGTCAGAGACAAAGCAAATGAGCTCCTGACGTCGTCGGACGAGGGAAGTCATCTCTGCAGAAGTTATCATTAACAGGATGCGTGGTCCATCACAATATCATAGCGCTTACCTGTCTTCCATGGAGAGCTATGCTCATTCCAGGGACGGTCGAAGTCGTCAAGCTTCGTGCGTATTAGATCTGGAGCTCACTGATTTGGCAACATTGGATCTATCATCGATGTGTATAAGTAGCACGAGCACAAAGTCTATCGCAATGCGGATGCATTGCATGACAGTTGTCGGATTCGTTGAATACTAACTAGTACGTCGGCTTGCTCAGGCTCCTGCTATCAGGCCCTGCCCGTGTGAGTCTTCAGTGTACCAGTGGCAAAAGCATTACTGACAAGTTATCAGCATGCATTGAGTGGGATGAGTTATCGCTGCAGCCGGTTCGAGTTGTATCCATGAGTCATGACACATTTTCGAACCCGAAGCTCACTTGTTCAAGCACGCGGCCGGCGTTGGCAAATGAAATCAGCGCCCAGTGTATAGTGTGGTTTGATGATTCCCACCGAGTATTGTAGTCCTCGCATCACATCCAACGCGGCTCTTTCCGACCGAGTCAAGGGAGTCAAAAAGAGACGTCTGGGTGGTAGTACTATGTAGTAGACAGCCCGATACGTCAGCGAGCGCCGGATTACAGCGAACACGCACACAGGTAGAAACATATACAAATACACATGGGCCACTGACGGCCGTCCGAAGACCGGGGCGTGTGGACCATAACTTCCATGACGATTACTTCACACCGGTACCTGAGCTAGGCGTGTGAGAGTCGAGGCATCCGCCGTTGGCAACTTGTATTCACACCGACAGCGAGCTCCTCTTCTCTTGACCTCAGGCTATCTTCCGCCGTTTCCTTGCCCTGAATCAACACACTTCCGTCGGCGTCAGCGTTCCGCCACCATTCTACGACCACAACGATGGGAAGGCTCGGAAAAGTGCGCACTGCATCAGGGGAGAGCATCAGTCTCCTTTCATTACCCCCGGAGCCCGACTATGGAGGTACGGTGTTGGTTGCAGTACCACTCACTCCTGCTGTGGCTGCTGAACGCCTTTGTTTGTAGATGCGGAGTTCCTAGTGCCGAGTGCGGGAACCTATATCGCGTTTCAGCTCGATGTCCTGCATATGGTCGAACCGCTTGGGGATCCGGAATTGCTTGACGCCGCACAACGGCTGCAGACGCAAAAATATATCGGATACGTTTATCATGTGATGCTCATTTCACTTCAGCGGCCAAGATATCGAGCTCATGTTACTGCTCAATAGGTCGAGGAATTGCCAATGCCATTCAGAAAAGATCACAAATGTCGTCTCGAACTCGTGGGGCGAGGCCCTTGCAAGAACGACGACAACAAGTTCATAGACTCGACGATGTGCACACCAATATTCCCAGCTACAGGACACCCTCTCTCTCGGGAGGCGCTACGCCCGGAGCCTTCGTTTCCCTTCTCAGATTGTTACCACTATACCTTCGCCTCCCCAACAGTTCGCCTCCCCACCGGAGGTTACAAGTTATCGGAAGCGGTTGCACTTGGGGACCGAGATTTCATGGCGGACACTATGTATGTTAGCGAAGATCGGAGCAGGAGACGAGCGCGTAAGACGGCGTGGGCACGTTCACAAGATACAGAGAGTGGGTCTCGCCGAATGTCCTCCTTCATTGCAAACTCTCTCGGTGAAGAGCACCCCGAGGACAAGATTGCTGTTGTCTCATCCGCGGTAGGTGGCACACCGAAGCCCGCTCAGTCAATAGCATCTAATGTCTACTGCCAGTTCTCGCTCGACGAGGGAAACGTCATCAATAGCACACGAGCACCGCCGATAATCAAAGATCGCTACGAATCGGGACAATCTACAGATTTTTGCCAGTCTGGCCACGCTACGGTTCACCAGAGCATTGACCCCAGCCCACGGGTTCACGCGCCAATGACGCCACCCATAGCAGAGGCTGGTTCTTCCGGGGGCGACCTTGTGGCTCCCCCGCATTGTGTCGCCTCAGATGCACGACCTACCCGGCCCCAGTTATCACTACAGATACCGGAGGCTGAGCTAGTGGAGGGCGTGGCGGAGGACGACCCTACGGATGTCGAACCTTACGATGCTCCTGAGGATCCAAATGCTTCAGCGGAAGAACTGATGCAGCTTTTCTTGGACCCCTACCCTGACGAAGATCGGATTGCTATTCCGCTTGTAAAGGCTAGCCTCGACTTGTCAGAGGTCAGCGAGGTAAATGATCCCACCCAGTTTCTTCAGGAGATCAAGGTGATCAAACAGTGCGTGGCGTATGCTAGTGCTTGACGACCATACTCTCTAAACCTGGTCGCTCTCGCAGACTTATCGCGGAGTCACGCTCTCGCAGCCTGTCACTGCGGAGCAGCTTGCGCGGTAGGACACTCTCGCCGGAGGCTACGTCTCTCCGTGATGCCGTGCAAAGTCACGGATCCCTTGGCTCCTGGGTGGACCTTGCGGTTGAGACGGACGACGTTTATGAGGAGACCGACAGCCATCGACACCAACATGGCAGGATCTACAGTATGGGCAACACTCAATTTGCTTGGCAGATGCACTGACTAATTTAACAGGGATACTGGACAGCATGCAGTCTGAGCTCAGGGTACGGGCTCGGCAGGCCCGTCGTCACTGTGCTACGTTTATCAGGACGGCTAAGGCGTTGGCTACTTTCTCTTTTACGGCTCGTCTCTCTCTTAAGCTGCATGGTGACTGACAACCGCTTCTTTACCATCTAGTTCGTTCTAGTCTGCTCTCCTCCCCGCTGTGCCAGTCGAACTGTTGTCGCTGTTGTCGTAGTGTACATGCTCTCGTATTCTGCGAAGCCTGGCAGGCCGCATCTCCCACATTCTGTGATTACTGGCGTCGTCATCCTCCACTGAATGTTTGTATTCAGGTGTACAGGAATGGATTCGGAGGAGTGGGCGACTTCGTGATGAGGTACGCTCAAGTATTACGAAGCACAATGGAAGTAAAGAGTACTAGTTCAGTGCCCAGGGTTGCCCGGGTCCGCACAAATATATTGTTGGCTTGTCATGCCCACGCCGACTCGCAACGGTCTGATGGACTCGTCCCTAGGCCTCGAGGCAGTGACATATGAGCAAACAAGCAAACAAGTGAGCAAACAAATGACAACATGCGTAGCCTCGGTCTTGTCCGAACTGGATCATGGATGTAGGCTTATTGTCTTTCACGGACCCCCTTCTCAAGACAAGACCCCTCCTTTTGTTCTGACATACCATGATCCGAGTCGCTGAGTCCATGTTGCGGCGGTACTACTGAACCATTTGCGCAAGTACCATTGGAGCGAGATTTTCTCTGCCGCGGTCAGCTGCGAGTAAGTCCGACGCCACTGCTCATGATAGATATGGTGCTCACCCTTAGTGCCTGCAGTCACTTCCGTATGGAGTCCTTCGTGCCTCGTTATGGCACGTTCCTTATCTTCGAGCTCGATGCCGTGCGGACCGTGGAGCCATTAAATGACCCACTTCTGACTGCCGCTGCAGCCGAAATACAGCCACAAAAATATGTTGGGTATATTTTTGAGGTACCTATTTCACTCCTCAGATATGTTGACACTCAACGCCCTGATCATAGATCGAAGAGCTCCCTTTGCCCGACAAACAGGATCATAATTGCTGTCTTGCTGTCGTTGGCCACGGACCTTGCAAGGTTTACAAAGAGGCCTTCGTCAACGAGACAATGTGCATTCCCATCTTTCCTGCAACGGACCATCCACTGCAGCGAGTCCCTCTCCGTCCCTCGCCTACATTCCCGTTCGACGGCTGTTATCAGCACAACTTCGTTACTCCTCATGTTCGGATATCCACCAAGCCTTACGACCACACCAACGCCACCATGTTGACCACGGACGACGCGATTACAGCAATGGCATCAGGAAAAACCTAGTTTACTTAATACAGCTTTAGTGTACATAGCGTAGCATAAGTGTGCATGTGTCAGCATATACGAGCTCCACGTTTATCAATATGCAAAACCGTATGACTTAGTGCGAGTCAGCAGCATTAAGTAAGTATATGCACACATAAGTACAGGAAAGTATATCCTTTCCCTTATTACTTCTAATTAGGGCTAGAGAAAGCACAAGTTACACAACATTCAGTTGCCAAATGTCAGACACACAGCTCCTTCATTTTGTCATGATTCTCAATCATTAATAGAGTGGATCTATAGTCATGACTAAGATACAATTACTAGTAGTATCCATACTACCACAAGGTCTGGTATGCGTACTTGGAGGCTGAGTTATTTAGTAAGAATCTAGATGCCTTGTCCAGTACATTATGTGTATCCCAATCATTTGGTACATGGTTAGGGAAGAAGGGAATTAAATGGCAGGATTGACGTATCAGAGAAAGTGGAACTACCTC
>MPVS01000328.1:0-23832 GCA_001931775.1 Fomitopsis pinicola
CACCATCAGTGGCTTGCATTGTCGCTGCCGGAAGAGTTACTTACCAAACTGGGAGTGCCACTTTTGTTCGGAGGTTCTGACGCGGGCGCCGGGATCTTCCCGAGCACGGATGCTTTCATTTCACCTCGGAGTGGCGGTATACTACGTTCCGACGATGATGGAGTCCGGCGCCTTAGAAACGCGCGCGCGACGACACATCCTGCGATCCCGCCGCGCCTCTCGCCCAATACGGGCCAATCGTTGGCACCGCACATGTAGAACAATAGTCCGTACGCTTGCGCGTCGTCGTGGTGTGGAACTCCATGCTTCTGTGAAGGAGCGCAGACCGGTCGAACCTCATCTGCATCACAAACATCAGTTCAATGACTGCTTGACGATGAGCTGACGAGCCGGGTCAGATTCTCGGGGGATTAGTTCAGGAGCCCGGACGGTAACCCGCGAGCCTGTCATGAGCTACAAACGTGTGATCTGCGTCGCAGAATGGGGCTATCGAACTGTCGGTAGGTCACCCCCATTGTTGGCCATGCGTAGTCATCGCCCACTTCATACGCATGCTACGTTTGGTCGTCCTTGTGTTCTTCTGTGCGGCACACCTCGGAAGGCAGTGCGCTCGCCCGCCATTGCCCCAGAGCATATTCCATGGCGCGAATTTGCGGACGCGTCACCTCCGACCGCAGCTCGCCATGCTGGATTGCGACAGAGCCTAAGGGCGACACCCACAGGGCCCAGGAAGTCGCCCGTGAGAAACCAGTGTGCCACCCGCCTTGGGATCAGACACACCTCGCTGTGAGCGGCCGGCCACTCTTGCGAGCGCGAGGGACGAGCAGACTGTGGTGCGCGACGTAGACGGGGTGTGAGTCCGAAGAAAGGGACAATGTCAACAGAGGCCACAGCACAACTTGAATGACCGAGGCGCAGGCCAAAGCGGTACGATCCCAACTTGCGACCCGTCTTTGTCTCACTTTGCGACTACGAAGCGTGTTGGTGGGTGTGGGTGAGTCTCTTTTGGAGGTCTGTGTCCTTCAGTGGTCACCGGTCAACTCCACGAAAGTCTTCGATTCGAACGTCCATCGACCCTCTCGCACGCATCCAAACTCAATCGCGAACGCATAACCTCACGCGACGATCTCGAGAACAACCGTGGCAGCACTCTGTCGTATTCTGGAGATGGTTATTTATGCGCTTTAGAGTAGTGGCCAACCGTGCAGGACGTGACGTGCCTTGTGTACGTATGTCTCTCCGAAACTTCAAACGTAGCAGGGCTTGCTCATGATCGTCAATTCTAGTGTATCCACCGAAGGTCCGTTGCAAGAGGCCTTTGAGCCAGCCGTACCCCGGATGCATAGTCAATCGACCGAATGCTCATGACCTCAAGGAGGGCGACGCGCTCACCAAACATGAAGTGATTGAAAGTGTGAGTGGTACGCGCTCTTCGACGAGGTCTGCACAGTGACCATGGTCCACAGAAGCCAACTCGAGGGGCGAACCATATCTCAACATAAGACACCCCACCAGGCAGAGAACGAGTACTTGAAGAACATGCATTGAACCATGGTGAGTTGTATGCCGGGCTCTAGAACGACGGGTGCGTAGCCCGACACTTACCGAGTCCAGAAACCGCACCGAGCCGTGGCATATAGAGCTCGCCGATCCCAACACATCGTGAAGCGCGTGGCTGAAGACGCGATCGTGGGGCGCAGCGATATGGCGAGTCTGCGTACAGCCGACGGGGTGGTTCACGGCAGGAGTGAACACGGTGAAGTCACCGCTATGCAGGTAACTTGGTGTAGATGGTCGCCCGCGGGACGCTGGCGGGATTGGGCAACTTACGACGATACGACGACCGGGTATTCAGCACACCAGCGACGTGGATGTCCTGAGTCAGGAGACGTACCTCTCTGAAGCCAGAAATTCGCCAACCCATGTCCTCTAGAGCCTTGCGCCGTTCCTCCTCCCGAACCTGCCGAGTGCGCTCGCACTTGTGACCCTTGAACATCTTCCGCTGGCTCGCGTACAGGGTGCTCCCGTTCTCCGCCCCCCGCACTACCTTCTCTTTCACCTCGCCCTCTCACTTGACCTCCTGCGCCCACATCTCTTCGCTCACAGATGCGCTCGAACTTGAACTTGCAGTGCTCTGCGCCGTCGCTGCCGTGGCGAGCTGCTCGACGCAGAGCTTCGGCCCCGGGGGGAGAAGATGAAGCGTGTTCGCCGTGTTCGCGTTTCTGATTAGGTTTGCTTGTCGGCGCAGTGTGTACTTGGCGGGAGCCCGGCGGCCGGAGTCGGGGTTGTTGCGCAGAAGGAATGGAGTGGGAGGTTTCGGCAGGGCGGACGACTCAATGTAGATCTTCAGAACAGCGAAGAGCTCTAAGCCGACACTACTTGAGCACCTGAAGAGCCTCCATTGTGCCTAGATGGCAGAGAGAAGATAACGAACAGGTCGGACTTGGACGTTGAAATTGAATCGCTCGTCACCAGGTTCAGGTGGCGGTGGCGGACCGCTGCGCGCCACTGTCCCCAACAGTACCAAACAGTTACCGAAAGCCTTACTTACCAGTCGTCGCTCGTTTGTCAGTCTATGAGTCTCTTTGTAGCGCCGTCAAAGTTACCGCGTCAGATAAATTGCGATTCCATTTTCTTGGATGTCGACCGCGTATTATATGGATAGCTAGTATAGTCGAAAGATAACGCATGAACAAGAGGACTGCCAAATCGGGCGAGCAACAGTCTCGGCTGCGTTGGGACTCGTGGGGACTCCGTACGTTCTCGGAAACTTTGATGCGTCCGCCTCTTAATTCGACGAGGCAGAACACGGCCACACGTCACTGTAGTGTATGTCGTCCGAAAAGACACATAGTCAGTGTCCTCATGCGCTTTCCTGCACGGGTACCACGCGCTTGTGACCGTAGGTGTGGCTCTAGCCAGCTAGCCAAGGCTGTGACACTAGAATTTCAGTTTGTTCCATCGATAATAGCCAAGCGATGAACGCAAACTCCGATTCAAACATGCCTCGTGCACGCGCAAAAGTGAATGACTCATACTCCTTCTCACACCATCATCGACTCGTCAAAGTTGACTTCTCTACCAATCCTCGCGACCCCCATATCAGATGCAGCAGAGCCACGACATCCCGGATAGTGCAGCGGCACGGCTAGAAAACCTGGTCAACCTAGCACTCTGGTCCAGAGACATTTGGCAGAAGATCAAGCAGGTCCCCTTGACGACGAACATCGACGACTACCTCAATGTCTTCGTGCCGTCTGACGAAAGCATACCTCTGCCCGCGTGCCCACCCATAGGCAGGCCGTGGAGAAACATGATCGGCGAGGGCGGCGCAGAGAAGCTCATGTATTCCTCCCTGGTGAGTGCAGGGATGGTTAGCACGCTAATCGGATGAAACTACTGACACTGAGCCCAGGTGAGGGCGCTGACCCGGCTGGTGAAGAAATTCCCCGAAGAGATCCGACCGAACTTCCACAACTACAATCACGCAGAGATGAAGTTCCCCTTCGAGCTCCACGGAAAGGAAGAGCCCGCAACAGTGGTGGACGTGATCGCCACAATCCCTGCACTGCGTCTTGTTGCCCCGTTGCCCCGCTGGCGGCACGTCGCGCTCGTGTTCGACCTGAAGTCGCGGGGGGAAGACGACCCCATGCTGGCGGAGACACCGACGAACTGGAGGAAGCTCAGTCAGCTCGCGGAGAGCGCGCGAAATATCATGCTCGCGCAGGGCCGGCTGTACTGCTTCGTCGTTGGCATCTACGGTGGCAATGCTCGAATCTTCCGCTTTGACTACGCGGGAGCCGTCTGCTCGCCGGTGTTTGAGTATATAAAAAGGCCTGAGATTCTGCACAAGTTCCTCTGGCGGCTTTTCCACCCCGCGGTCAAAGGCTGCACGATTGTCGGCCAGGACCCGACAGTATCGCTCGGTACGGCGGAGGATCGCAAGCTCGTTGAAACTCTAGCAAGGACGTGCGATCCTGAGTGGAAGCACACGCCAGAGACGAGGAAGGCGGTGCGAAAGTTCGTGATGACAGACGATGACGGGAAGGAGACAATATACCTCGCCTACAAGCTCATCTCCGTGAACCCTCGGCTCTTCTCGCGGTCGGCGGTGGTCTGGGAAGCGTTCAAACTGGACGCGAAGGGGAGGCGCACGCGCGAGGAGCGATACATCATCAAGGATACGTGGCGACAGCTAGGACGCCTGGACGAGGCGGGCTTCTACGAGATGCTGCGATACGAGGAGACGAAGGAGACGGTCTACGGGGTCGCCAAGTACGTGTGGGGGCGAGACTACGGGGGAGAAACGAACGCAGAACGAGAAGAAGCAGCGAAGCTCCAGGAAGCGGGAAAGGGTCGCCGGATCGTGTCGCACACTGGTAAAGAGGTGCCTGCTTTGTCGGCGAAGCAGGAGGAGCGCCTGGTGCAGGACATACTCGCCGGTCATCGCACGATTTCTGCTGGACACAACAGAGACATGACGCTGCCGCCCAAGCAAATGCTCGCGCAAGTGCATCTCTATGAACGGAGCCATGTGCGGACGGTGTTGAAGTCGGTCGGCACACCGTTGTCAGCGTTCCAGGACACAAAAGAGCTAGCGACTGCATTCCGAGATGCCATCAAGGGTACGTTTCATCTGCTCATGGCGATGCTGTATAGCTAACGCGGCCTCCAGGACATAGACTAGCCTATGAGAAGGGTGTGGTCCACCGCGATGTCAGCGAAGGGAACGTGATGATCTGTCGAGACCCCGACTCACCATTCAAAGGTTTCATCCACGACTTCGACCACAGCTTCAGCTGGTTACGCTTCTTGGGAAACCAAGGGTGGGTCGCCGAGCTCACCACGTGGGTAGAATACTGTGCCGATCATGGGCACGAGCCAGTTGGACCGGGCGATACGGACGCTCTCAACGACGACAAAGCAAAGACGGTCAGTAGCCTCAGTTGGATCCTTGTGCGTCGTCTGATCACACTGGCAGGGAACACCGCTGTTCATGGCGGTGCAGATACTGCAAGGGAAGATCACTCACGAAGCTCGACACGATCTAGAGTCGTTCTTCTGGCTTTTGCTCTACATCGTCCTTCGGCACACCAATCACCAACATCCCTCAGGGCATGGGGCCCTCACAAAAATCTTTGGAGGAACAGGATGCAATATGGATCAGTGCGAAAGCCTCAAGGTAGCATTCCTGGCAATCAGTGGTCCCATTTCCGTCAACGATAGCGCTGGGGAAGAGAACGCCGGATTGACGTACATCCTCAAAGAGTTTCACGCCCTATGCAAGCACAATTTCACGGACGGCAGTGAACCCATAGCACGCCCCGGCATGACTCACCGCGCAGTGCTCGACATCTTCGCCAGGGCGTTAACCATGGAATGGCCGACGGCTAACGATGGACCACGGCCCTGGAAGGTCCCAGGGAATGTGCTGCATACTATGGAGATGAGGGAGGCTATGAACAAGGCGAAGTCTCGGGGAGATTTGAGCCACACGATGTACGGGGAACAAGCGCAGGCTAATGGACAGAGCGCACAACCCGTGCATCCGTCTGTCGATGACGACGGCCGTCCTCAGCTATCCGGAACCGCGGATAACTCGGATTTTGACGACGCGAGTCTGGCTATGATGGACTTCAGCGACGACGAGGTTCTGTCAGACGCTGAGGATAACCTTTTGAACGCCCCCGACGCGCCCCCCGGCCTGGTCCTGCTAGACGTCGAATCAATTCAGGATGGTAGTGCTGTATCTGGTCAACCCCCACACACGGACGACCGTGATGACGCTCAGGATGGCAACAGTGGGCAAAGTCGTGCGAGTCGGCGGGCCAAGTTACCGTCGAGGACGAAGCGTGGGCAAGCAATGGGCCAGGCGCGTTCCTCTCAGGCTCGCCCAGTGGGCGAGACATGTCCAGCCGACAACTTCGATGGGATGGATGCGCATACGGGCCGTCGCTACAACTTGCGTTCGTCGAGCCGTCTGAACTCGAATGTGGCGATATCGGAGTCAATGCCTCCACGGATGACGCGCTCGCAGACGAAGGCAGCGTTGCAACAACGGGGTGCAGGAACGAGGTATAGCAACGCGGGGAAGCGTCGTCGTGCGACAAGAGATGAGGCTGGGGATGTGGAGGAAGGGCAGTCGTCGAAGCGGCAGAGGACGCTGAGCCAGACGCAAGGGCGGAAGAGGACCAGGTTGGGAAAGAAGTAAAACTTAAAGGTGTGCATACTGTTGTACTGTAGTAACTGATGTTTTTATTGTCTCCGCCGCAGTTCAATGACTGTTATGGCTCGCGGGCCTTGCCTGTCGCATCTAGTAGGGTCTGTATACCTGAGTGGTCCACACGCTTGTCATTGTGCTAGTACTACGCAGTAGAATAGTTCTTATCTCTAAAACGGGCATAGGTGCCGCTAAGCAGAGCACTTCGTCGGGCAACACCAGCAATAAATTCAAGCACGAGACCTTGATCAGACGGATGGCCACGGAGTTTGCTAGCCAATGCGCTGCCGTCAGCGAAGGTCTTGGGCCTCATATGGTAGACAACGTACCAACTGCAACCTTGTCGAGCTATCCCCGACCCGGAGCTGGATGATCCCCTTGGGGACGTACCACAACTGTCTCTCCGTGCTCCACAGCGATAAGTCCTTTCGGCGGAGCTGGAACGTCGCTGTGCGCCTCTCACCCGGTGCGACCGTCTTGAGCTTGTCGAAACCACGTAGCCAGATGCCCTCGCTATCTGGGAATGTAGCATACTAACGAGATCCCCCGTGCAATGTGAGTGCGGGGTACATCCCACGCATCGATTGAGGACTCACGAGCTGGGCAACCTCGGACGCGGGGAAGTCACCAGTGTTCGTCACGTCGGCAGTCACCTCCAGTATCACGTCGTACAGGCTACCGTCTCCGTTCCATCCCTCGAACAGTTCGTTCGTCCGCTGTACGCTAGTGTTATCCGCGATGAAAACCTCCACGACATCCATGTTGCTGTAATTGAACGTCGAGTACGATAGGCCGTACCCAAACCCGAAGCGCGGCGTGATGTTGTGCGCGCTAAACCAGCGGTAATCGATCAGAGTCGACTCTGTGAAGTTCGATTGCGGATGAAGGACAGGATCGTCAACAATTGTGTTTGGTGGGTAGTCGTCAGGGGACCGGGCTATGGTGTAAGGAAGCTTGCCGCTCGGAGAGATATCGCCGAAGAGGACACTCGCGATGGCGTCGCCGGACTCTTGGCCGGGGTAGTGCGCCGAAATGACTGCCGTTACATTCGGGTTGTCGATCCATCGTTCAACGAGCACTGGACCGCCGGAACTGGACGTTCTCCCGTGAGCTACGACGTGCGCACGTAAATCACGTCAGGACTCACTGCACTATGACAACAGTGTTATTGCAGTTAGCTGCCGCTGCGATGACGAGGTCGTCGCCATTATGGTCTCTGTATGGCGCCTTTCAATCACTTATATTCGCTGCCACAGTGCATTGCGGAACTCACAGATTCAGTGAGGGACGGTCCACCCCCTCCGTTGAGTACGAACTCACGAATACGATGGCGACGTCAGCACTCAACGCCGTGACGGCTACCGCATCGTACGCCGTATCATTGAACACTGCATACACCTGCGCGCCGATACGGCGGCCGCGATAGTTGATCGCATCGAACGGCGATACAAGGTACGGCGGGACCGCCCACCCCGAGCCACCGCCCAGCGTCAGCGTACCGTCCATATTCCCGAGCGGGTACTGTAAGTATCCGCCTCCAGCCAGCACGGCGACGTCGGTGATACCAGCGTCGCTCCCGAGGACCGCGATCACACCCGGGCGGCGCAGCGGGAGGGCGCCGTTCGTGTTCTTGAGCAGCGTTGCGGAGTCCGTTCCGATCTGCCTGATGAGCGCGGCCGTCTCCGGCCTGCGGACGTCGTGCCAGTATGCGGTCGTGTTGGTCGGGTAGAAGAGCGGGTCGAGGTTCCAAGTCACCGGCGGGAGTGGGTGGTCAGCCTGCCCGGACGCAATCCAGGGCGTCAAGATGCGGGCGGCCTGTTGCGTACGGAGGTGAGCTCAGTACATAGACTCTGGATAATAAGAATGACTTCGCACCGCATCGTCCACCCGTGACTCGGGGACGGTTCCGTTCTCAACGTATGGGATGAGAGCATCGCCCCAGAAGGGATAGATAACGCCCGGCATACCCAAATCAAGCCCGCCGTTGATGAATGCCTCGTTCCCCCACATAGCTCCCTATGTTTCTTGCAAATCAACATCGGAATGGAACCAATCGGGCGAGGAAGGATGTACCCAATCCGAGACTATGCCCCCCTGAAAGTTGAGCTAGTATATGGTGAGTACATGTCGGCTCCCTTAGGCTGCACGTGCGTACCTCGCCCTTTAGGAGGTGGTTCTGGGTGTAGGCATCGGCACAAGAGTGAGTCCTATTGACCATATTGTACGAACTGAACAATTTCATCAGATACCGTGGATGCTGCAGTCCTACTTCGAGTGCATACCACATGACGAATCCTGCGCCAGCCCGGACTGCTTCGGCGAATCCCCACAGATAAAGCTTAGTGTATCATCAGGCGAGTTATCCATGAGACAAATGACCGCAAACTCACCTCGTGAGTTGCCTTATCGTCGATGTTGGAGGAGATGGGTGACTGCACATTCTCGGGAAAGACAGAGTACGGTGCAGTTTGATCATACGGGTTCCTGTGACCCATTGCATGAAGACGCATCCTGACACGGATCCGCCGCATGATCATACCTGAATGTCTCCTGTTCGTACCCGATGTAATGCTTCGCCACAGCCAGCGTACCAGCATCTTGTAACGCTTTGACCGTCAGGTAAGCCGCTACTCCGGTACTATACGCGTCAGCGAAGAAGCCCTCCCACATGCTGCATCGAGAAGCAGTGTTGTGTTATTGATTCCTGGCATAGTACCTTTACCACGTACCGACCGTCGCGTGGGGCGCGACCGAGAGGCCCACCAGTCACAGGAGATAGCGCGATATTAACGCCCCTTGAAACGTCATAATTCGACCCTGCGGATACACAAATACACACTCACTGATCATAGAACTCCTGTCCCATCGCCATTCCACGCTGGTATATCAATTCACGATCCCATGTCGCCGCGACGGCCTGGCCCGCAGGAAACTGAGAAGAGCCCTGGATCGGGCGCACGCCCGCCGGACCGTCCTGGAGACAGAGAACAGGGATTCCAAGGCGATCGATTGCGGCGGTGTTCCCGGCGCAGCGACCGTATTGGCCAGTGATAAAGGTGACTTTTTCTTCGAGGGTCATCTGAGCGACCAGAGCTCGGGCGCGTACAAATGCATCCTTCCATGCGGTGCCGCCAGTCGCGTTTGCTGTGCCACAATATTGAGCAGATCGCCATACTGAGCGGTATGATTTGGACGTACGGGCTGGCCAAGTCTCGGGCGAATTGTCCCAGTAAGTGGTGGAAAAGCTTGCAGCATTCTCGCCGTTTGACACGTCCGCGACAACGAAAGATGCAAGTACGACACTCAAGTATGAGATGAGCGTGGTACCTGGTAACATCCTGCTACAGATCTATCGAGACTGGCGGTAGAGGATGCCTCTTATACGGTGTCCCTAACTGCCAGTACGTCACTGGGGCTCAGGCCATGTGCTTTCATTTCATATGAGGCAGGAACATCGGTATTCTGTAACGAAGACGATTTCAGCCATGCGGACGAGTAAAGATAGTACGCCTCTTACGACGAGTCTCAGAATCGCGCGGCCCAAGCCTTCGGAGTGCGATACCCATGGAAAGGATCAATGTGGTAGCATCACGCGTTAATATGCGGATCGAAGCCGGAGATGAGGTCAGTAGTCTAGTAGTGGAGATGGAATGACCTGGGCTGAGGGCTATACGTAACTCAAACTTGACCATGCTTTTCCTAGAAGACGTTAGGCTTGACTGTTCAAGACAACGCTACCGAACACACAAATGCACTCACTACGAAGCGAACCCCTCTGCCGTATTGACTAATGCATGGACTGCATTGTGAAGAGTTCTGAGACAGCGTTCAGTTACATGAGATGGGCGAGGAGCAAAATGGGCAGGAGGATTTCCGATCCTGTTCCACGTTCGCATGCCGGGCAGGCGAAGCAGTACTGCGCTTACGACACTCCGCGGTGTGGCGCGAGTTCTTCACATGTTTGCGATGGACGAACATGTTACTATCACAACTTCAATGCCAATTCGATTGTCAGGAGGACCGACAGCTTACAGCCGCCGTGACACCGACCCGACCACAGCTATTAGACTGAGGTGCCCAGATCCATCCAACGTGCATACGATGGCCAGACAGTGTTTGCAAATCCAGTCCTGCTAATGGGCGTCATCAGCTAGGTCACAACAGTACAGATAGAACCTGCGGGGTGCCTATCAGGGCCATAAGCGCGTAGGCACAAAACGCCACACACGCGGTACCAGGCTTTTCAGCAGAGCTCCAGTAGGTCAGCTTTAATAGCACCTGTCAACGTCGTGCCAAATAAAAACCATTCAAATGAACTGGACGACACCACACGGTTTTGAGGCATAAGCTGCATCGCGTCATCAAGCCTACAGCTGTACGTGGCTATCATGGAGCACCACCATCGCCCTCTGTAGCACGCGCCGCTCGCCTCGCTTTTTTGGCGGCGTTGGCGGCAGCCGTCTTCGCCTTTTTCGCCTCCGCACGGGCCACCTAGACGGCGGCCAGTCAGCCCGCCGTGGTCCCACTTCGCGTCGGCGCGAGCACGCACCTTCTCCTCTTCCTCTCTCCGCTTTGCCTCCTCCTCCGCTTTCTTCTTCTCCTCTTCCGCCTGCTGCTTCGCGCTCAGCCCGTTCTGCGCGCCGGACTTGCTCTTCTTCTTCGCCTCGCGCGCAGCCTTCTCCTCCTCCTTGATCCGCTTTATCCGCGGGTCGTGGGCGAGCGCGAGGTCGACGATGCCCCGCAGCCGGGCCGTGTCCTCCTTCTTGCGCCGCGCGCGCTCGGTCTTGTTCTTCTTCTCTGTGTACCGCTTGTCGTCTCGACTGCACGCACGTCAGTGACACGCCCTGTGTTATAATGTGAGAACCACGCACTTGTCGCTACCCTCGTTGATCTCCTTGTCCAGGTACTCGAAGCTCCGCCAACTGTCGAAGTTGTACCAGAAGTCGTAGAACGCGTTGACGGTCTCCTTCGAGTCCTCGTAGCCGCCGAGCATGGGCACGGGCTTGTTGCGGCTGAAGCGCGCCTCGCGTTCGAACACGGGCGCGAACGCCTTGAAGAAGTACTTTTGGGGGTCCCTCGCGCTCTTGAGCTGCTTCTCCGTCGGCACGTCCGCCTCGAGTAGCTCGTAGTACGGGTCGACGGAGTCGAACTGCCGCCGCCGCTCCGGGTTCGTGAGCACGTCAAACGCCTTCTGGATACACTTGAAGAACGCATCGTCGTTCGAGTCGCCCGCGAGCCCGGCCTTCTTGTCCGGATGGTGCTTGAGCACCTTTTTCCTGTCTGCGGGGGGTTGAGGCGACGTGATGATACAATGGAGAACACGCAACACGCACGAGCAATCTTAATCTGGTCGCCTGTCGCTTTATAGCGTAAATGTGAGAGGCCGAGGACTTGATAGTGGTCTTGTTTCTGGGTACACCAGTTGTTGAAGATCTACAAGGAGCAAGAGCGATATCCGCACGCACCTTCCACTCCTTCGGATCCAGTGATAACAAGTCCTCGTCCTCCGGCTCGTCCCCGACACCAAGATCATCGTCGCCGTCGACACCCGTTCCGTTGAGCGCCTCCAAGCGCTTGCGCTCTTCCTCCGCATGTTTGTCGTGTTCGTCGAAAGTGAGTTGATGCACGGCACGCTTGACATGTGCAAGATACGCAGGTCCTGCTGGCAAGAGCCTCCGCTCGACGAAGGCTGCGAACAGTAAGCCAATCGGACCCAATGAAGCAGCGATTGTCTATACGTACGAGATATCGATCTGCCTGACTCTGCCGGCGCCGTCCACGACGCTGGTAAAGGCGTTGGAACGACTGGTATCTCTCTTACGTTCGCCATCTCTCCTGGATGGGAAAAGTAGAGAGTAAGAGGGTCGAGTTCAGTAGCTAGCGGTAAGTGGGCAAGGGCAGTCTCCAGGCATAACTTTTCGAGAGATCAAGCGCCCACGGCCAATGCCGATTGGGCGGCAATTCAAGATGTTTCTCATGAGCGGTGTTTCCCGAGAAAACCCGAAGAACAGCCACAGCCGCGTATGCACGTGATGGCTTTGACGCGTCGCGTTGACCGGGCGCCAAAGTTCGTTTCCGCCTTCGCGCAACCTCAGCCACTGTGGCGGCCCCGACACTCACTCAGTGCGTCCCTCCCTCGCTTTTGACTCTGAAATTTGCCTAAAAACACAGCTGAATACTGAATTATCTTAAAAGCCTTATCTTGCGACTCCAACCTCTTCTAGGCGTCAGCAACTCTGTATGCTTTCGGCTTGTTCCGAGTTGGACGTACGAGGTCTTGTTTTCTGCGGACCCTTGATCTGCTGCGGTCCCGAGTCATACTTGGGATCAATCTGAAGAGGCATTTTTCAAACATTTAGCAGTGCGTTGCCTTCGCTATACATCTTGCTCAGTAATTGACCCCTGTTTAGAACGCCCTCGCATTTTGTTGTTGGCGAAACTTAGGCTGTAAGTGCTCCTCTGTCGAATGGGTCCTCGCAGCTGATCAATGTATATACGTGGCATAGGATGGCGCTACAAGCAATGAAGGACACGAAGCTTGCCGGCGCACTTTGCCGACTCAATCCACCAGCCTCTCCGTCTAAACGAGCCAATAAGGGTGCCGGACCCTCAAGAATTCTCGCCGCCTTTGACGCCGCGATGCTGGGAGAGAACAATAAGCTACCCCATGCACGTGCCGCCCAGGCCAATGCACCCATAGACATGTCACAATAGTACGTTGCTTTGCTTGCATCGCCACAAAAACAATGCTTGATGTTCTTGGACACGCGCGATTCCGTCTTAGCAGCACCCATACGTCTCTTCCTCATGCGAACACATCGCGGCAGAGGAAGATGGAACAGCAGCAACTCCTGCTGAAGAAGGTCAAGCCGAGCTCACTGTACGCAAAGCCCAAGTCCGCCAAGTCATACCCAAAACCCAGCTCGTCGAAGTCTCTCGGTACCAGTAGCCATGGCCCCTCGACTACAGCGAGTGCGCAAGCGAGCACCACGTTGGTGTTGCCACTCTACTCCCACAAAGACTACAGTCCTCGGCCGGCCGTGGTCTACGTTCGCCACGAAGACGAGGCGAACGAGCTTGTACAGTCGTTGAGCGGGTGCGTCTTGCCTTCGTACACGATCAACTTCATACGTTTACCGGTCTCCGTCGCGCGATGCTTTGACGCGCGGTAGCCCTCTAGGTTTCGACATGGAGTGGGTCGTCCCATGGAGAAAGGGAAGTGGCTCTGAGCGACGAACAGCCGTAGTCCAGCTTTGCGACAAGCACATGATCCTAGTTATCCAAGTGAGCGAGATGAAGCGTAAGCCACTCGACTCCATGTCCCTGCCCTTTGTCTTACATACTGCACAGGGTTCCCGCAGAACGTGAAGGTGTGTTGCCGTTGTTGCTCCCGAAGTGCACTGCTGACCGTTCTGTAGGATGTTATTGAGTCGCGGGACGTCGTCAAGATGGGGGCAAACATCAGAAGTGGGTATCCCACAACACCGCTACACCGCCGCTGACGCCCTTCTCTCCAGACGACGGCGAGAAACTCTACCGCGATTATGGCATCCTCGCATCCAACCTCGTCGAGCTCGGCGCATTCGCGCACCGTGCGGACGCCACCTTCGTGCAGACATACACCCGGTCGATCGTCGCGCTCGCGAAGGTGGTCGCACACTACACGGGCAAGACGCTCGACAAGGGCAAGGCGCGCTCGAGCAACTGGGAGACAGCTCCCCTGAGTGAGGAGCAGATCACCTGTGCGTTCTACCTTCCTCTCGCTGAGTAGCACTGAGGAGCTAATGATTGTGTCCTGGCGCTTGGCGGCAGACGCCGCGAACGACGCGCACTGCGCGCTGATGGTGTACAACCGCCTCCTCGCGATCGCTGCGGAGCAGGGTCGGTCCCTCGGGCCAACGCCGTATGGCAGCAGCATCAGCCACACCCCCGCACCGCCTAGCGCTGTTGCCACGAGCAACGCGGGCGGCGGGACGCATCAATCGGTGTCGTATGTGAGCGACGTCGCGGACCTGCCACAGGGTTCCGAGTCCTGGCGCCCGAGCCCACAGCACCTCCGCGCGTACAACCTGTGGCACCACAAGGATATGCCGCTGCAAGACATCTGTGCTGCGCTCCGGACGAGGGAGAATCCGCTGAAAGAGAGTACTGTGATGTGCGCCTTCCTCGCTCTTGGTAGCCTATCAAGGAATTGTCGTACTCATCCCAGTCGTTGCGGCAGATCGTACGTTATCCGTGCGCTGGAAACAGACCCCGCCCTGCCGTTCTCGATAGACCGCCTGAAGGCACTCGTGCAGCTCGAGGCTGGATCTTGGACGAGGCATCGCAATTGGATCGTGAAGGCAGAGGCACAAATCACTCACTAACGTAGAATTCGAAGGCACAACTCTGAGTTGGCGACGTGAATAGCTAGCGGAGGGTGAGCTTGTATCTGAACGATTTGCTTATTTCTTGTTTATCTTCTGCTGCGTCATACGTAAATGACGAGCTCAAGGTCTGTTTGGCATATATGCAACATTAGTACTACCCTGCATCTGTTGGTCGACTTGGAGGCAGCGCAGGGGGAAGTCTGGTATCAGCAACACGATGCCATCAATATGATCGTCTCAGGGTCTCTCGACACACCTGCAAGTTTCCATTGCATGGTTATGATCTCATGCGTTATTTGAAAATGAAGAAACCCCAGTGGGACTGGAAGCTTGAAAGGCACGCGCTTCGGATTTGTGCAAGGCTCGAAGCGCCCGCGTGTACTCGCGTATTACATAAGCCCCCAAGAGTCTGTGAGACAGACCCGGGCCGTCCGACGGTAAGTACTACTGCCACCAGTAGCGAAACACAAGCCGTAGAAACCAACTTCGTACGCTTTGAATGTGCTCGATAGGCATGCACAACGTCGACTAACCTGTAGTCTGGCTGGCAGGCTGCAAACTCGAAGTGCCGCTGTGGAGTCAGTGCGCAAGTAAACCGTGTACAATCGATTGGCATCGCGAGTAAGCATCTCAATGTAAACCACTTTGTAATGCAGGCGTACCAATGCAGTCTTGGAATAGTACCGTCGTTTCGTACTAGACCTCGACAACCATGGTGCGGCGGTCACTGGCACAAGTTGATACAGCCGCCCGGCTGTTCGTATCCTGTATGGAGGATCCGCTACGCCCAAAGTGCTGCATCAGAGCTCTGTGCGGCTGTCTTCATCTCTTAGATGGAGGCGCTAGAGACGATATATTTGCACTACTTCAACCTTACTTCAAGGTCAAGGACCAAGACGACACGTACGCGTATATCCGCAAGAAGTACCCGGAATACTTGGATGCAAGTATGGCCTTCCTCAGTACATGCCGCTCGGATAAGGATACAGAGGAGTTGGGAGCAGCTCTCAAGTCGGAAAGCTGCCCAGGCTTCCCCTGCACAGATGGCGATACTCGCGATCTACTTCGATGGCTCCATACTTTTGAGCCGACATACCGCTTCTCTCTCATCGACTTCGATCGCGCACTCATCCGCCACATGGCCGAGACCCTCTCAACTGCGTGCTCCGAAGGCGCTTCTGTAATAGCGAGGTCCATGCTGCGCCATAATCGTGGAGGGAGCGCTTTGTGGCCCCAGGATGCAAGCCAGTTGCTGCCTCATGGTCTCGAAAAGTCGCTTCGCGGTTTCGCCCAACGCTCAAAAGAGACTGTGGACATTCGATTCCAAGACACGCTCCTCCTATGGGCTGGGATTATCTCCGTTTGCGGCCCCACCATCGCCACCCCTCCTTGGGAATTCTTCCCTGAGCTACCCTTGCATGCAGGTACTTTGGTCATCAAGCAAATAAGAGAGCGCCAGACGACCCTCGGAGCTCCCGTCGACCACGGTGTCGAGCGAAGGTGGGCGAGCACATTCCTTGTCCTCGTGGAATTCTGTGGTGGAATCGAAGACCTCTGCCGGTGGAAACCAGCCTTCGTCGAGCGATTCGCGCGCACCGCCTTCCAGACCACCCATGAGGGCTCGCATTCAGTTCGTTTCACCGGTATGCTCTTCGCCTGCGACATCATCGTCAAGAACCTGCCCCTCTTCTTGGAGGGGACAACAATTTTCCGCCACGAACACATCGACTTCTTTCACACGATGTTCGTTCGCTTTGGCGCAATCTTCTACCGATACCGTTCTCCCATAGACACCATCTCCTGCCACCCAGACATTATGGAGAATTATGCACTCCTGAATACTTCGCAAGGGGACCCACTCGTAGGAGCGTGGGCCTGTTTCGCCGACTTCGTCGAAGTGTAGTACTGCTGCGCGCCGGATTGTTCTGAGACGTGCGCGATGCTGCAGCAGCCGTTCCGTCGGTGCGGCGGATGCGGAGTCCCAAGATACTGCTCGCGCGAGTGCCAAAGACGCGCCTGGAAGCACGCGGCGTCACCTCACAGACAGTTTTGCGCCTCGCTGCGTGTGCTCATGGAGAAGACGGGCATGACCCGGCGGGGCCGCGCCATGACTCAAGACGACTGCATGACGTTCCTCGACATTTGCAAAGCGGATGAGGCATCGCCTGCGACATCATCGTCAAGAACCTGCCCCTCTTCTTGGAGGGGACAACAATTTTCCGCCACGAACACATCGACTTCTTTCACACGATGTTCGTTCGCTTTGGCGCAATCTTCTACCGATACCGTTCTCCCATAGACACCATCTCCTGCCACCCAGACATTATGGAGAATTATGCACTCCTGAATACTTCGCAAGGGGACCCACTCGTAGGAGCGTGGGCCTGTTTCGCCGACTTCGTCGAAGTGTAGTACTGCTGCGCGCCGGATTGTTCTGAGACGTGCGCGATGCTGCAGCAGCCGTTCCGTCGGTGCGGCGGATGCGGAGTCCCAAGATACTGCTCGCGCGAGTGCCAAAGACGCGCCTGGAAGCACGCGGCGTCACCTCACAGACAGTTTTGCGCCTCGCTGCGTGTGCTCATGGAGAAGACGGGCATGACCCGGCGGGGCCGCGCCATGACTCAAGACGACTGCATGACGTTCCTCGACATTTGCAAAGCGGATGAGGCATTCGCCCACATGGCTCAGGATTGTAGTCCTCATATGGTCCAGATGCTGAAGAAACCAGGAGGAGATTCGTGAACGTCCAAGGACTGAGCCAATGTATTTCATCGAGACGTATGCGCTGCCACTGGAATATAAATCCAGACCTCTGACTAAAACTGGTCTAGGTGGCATTTTAACACCAGTTTCAAGCCGTTTTCTCGACAACAGATCTCGCCGCTAATCTAACGATGATACTAAGGCGCAGCCGAACGATCTATACAACTCTATATATGCTATGACTTGTTTCCCGACCGTTTTGACGTCTTCGACCCACGAGACTGACTCAGCGTTCTCTGCCGCTTGGAGGTTTGGGAACCCATATCCTCTTCGAGTCCGTCGAGGTCTTCTTCAATGCGACTGCGCTTACCCACGCTACTACCCGCCGTCCCTACAGTCCGAGCTTGCATCGATTCTTTTGCGCGAGAACGAGTCACCCTCTGGTTAGCGATAGCGGGTTGTACGTCGTCAGACGTGGCGCCACGACGGCTGGATGACCGAAATTTATAGCGATGGCTCTCCGCTCCGGCACCCTCAGCCTTATCAGCGGGCCACGTCTCCGCCGCCTTGCGGTAGATGCCTGCCTTCCTGGCCGTGGACCGTGTCTGCCTCTGTGGCAACTCCACTTGACGGCTGCTCTGTGCGTGGGTTCGCCGTCCAGATGTTCGTGCGTTGCCTCTGGCGCGTGAGTCGGAACGCCAAGTGTGGGTAGTGGAAACTTGTGAATGATACACGGGGGGCCGTTGATGCACTGTGCGGCGTTCAGCGACGGGCAGTGGGGATTCGGCGATGGGCAGTGGGGATCCGGTAACGGGCAGCGGGGAAATAGCGATGGGCAGCCGCAGGGTGCTGGGCTGCGCAAAAGGTACATCTCCGGGCCGAGCCGAACCGCTTCGCCAAGAGGCAGCCTCCCCGTCCATCGGATGGTCATCTGGCTCACGCGGAGCAGGCCCTGCAGCGGCATTGTTATGCGCGCTATCGTCCGAGTCGTCCGCGAAGTCTTGCATGTAGCTAGACTCGTCCGCCGCCTCTTGCACTGCTTCAAGTTCTATGCTCGGCCACACGCTATGAGTACCCGTGTTCAGGTCAATCGTGCCCTTCGACCTGAGTGTGTTTAGTGTTGCCTCCATCTCCTTCGTACGACTGAGGTCTGCAGGCGGCACCCACGGGAGCGCTGCATCGTCCGTGGGCCAATTCTTGGATGCCAGTGCCTTGTCGAACATCCTGATGACCTCGCGATGAGTGATGCCTTTCTTGGATACACGAAGATGGGACACGTTGAACCGCAGTGCGCTTCGGAAGTTCTCAAGCAACGTATTGAGGGGCTCGTTTCCAGGTACCGTCAGTGGGGCTACCGCGCGCTGAATCCACAACAGCTTCTTAGATGCGCAGGTCTCCCAGCTCTCGTGGCAGAACAAATCGCCGAACGCCGCCTTTCCGCGTTCATGGCCGTGGTTAGTGTGTCGGAGGATGACGAATACGAGTAGCCAGTAGAACGCCTCCAAGTCGTGACGCGCTTCATGCGTGATCTCGGCCAGGAGGACGTCGATGGCCATGAAAATAACTGTGCCCTGAATGATATGTGAGCAATGATATACGCTAGTAAGGGATCACACTTACCGTGCGCTCCTTCGATTCGTCAGGGTTTTCCTTTGATCGAGGTTCGTGCCCACGCTCCCTGCAGTACTTCTCCCAGGCCGCCAAAGTCTGCTTCATGCCTCGCTTCTCGAGGAACCTTTTCCAGCTGAAGCTATAGTCGAAGTCTTGAATGAAGCCGCGGAATCCCTTGCTATGACGCGCGATCATCACGTTGCCTTCACTGACGTCACGGTGCACAACACCGCGTTCGTACGCCACTCGATGTCCTGGTAGAAGTGTTCTGTCAGAACGCGGCCAGTGAGACGTTCATGGCAACCAGACATACCTTGGACGGCATCCCGAAGCGCCATGATGACCTCTCGTGTGCACTCGAAGTCCGTAAGCGGGGTGCCCACGGTATGCAGAGCGATCCGCGTTTGGCTTCGTTCGTTGAATCGATGCTTTTGAGGGTCGTTATGAGCACCGGAAATAGTACGGTGGCCCGCCTTCATATCAACGAATTCATGGAGGCGCCCTGCTACCCGCGCCCGCTCTTCTCGTCGGCGGATCTTCTCGTCGCGGTTGCCTAAATCCTCCCCATGTGCATACGTTGCTACGCCGTCGATATCACCATCCTCCCGTAGTACGCGGTAGAATTCCATCTCGTTGATGCGACACATCTGCCGCCAGCCTTCCTTGATGACGTAGCGCTGGTCGAGCGAACTATTACCACGCGCGTCGAGCCTGAAGGCCTCCCAGACTAGCGTCGCCCGCGAGAACAACTGAGGGTTGACGAATAGCAGCCTAAACGCAAGGTACGTGACCGGGTTCCCTTCTTCGTCTTTCATGGTGATCCGCCGTATCGCTTTGCGCGTCTCTGCGGTGCGCTCCCACTCCGCACTTAGACCACTAGCAAGGTCGTAGGCGAGTTGCCTATCCGCGGAGCTTCCCAATTGCATGGTAGGATCCTGGCCTACAATCGAGCATCCGTCGTGTCGCGGGTGGAACAGCCGCCAGAGGAATTGATGAAGAATCGCTGGAGTGTCCTGGTACTTGAAAGGAGGGGAACAGATGGCGCCCGCGCGATCAAAGCGGAAGATGCGAGCTACAGACCCGTATATGCCTACAAGAAAGGCATACAGCCTCCCCTGCGCAAGCATGATGTTGCGCGCGCTCTTCGCGAGCTGAACCAGGGTCTTCCAGTGGGTGACTGTATTCTTGATCATGGGATCGTCGGTATCATGCAGCTTGAGCTCGAAGACGAGAGCGATGTGTCTCCACCTATAGAGAGGCTCGATCACGGGTAAGGAGGGAATAGTCGCGATCACGTCGGGCATTGTCGGGTGCTGCTCCCGTTCGTGGATCTCAAAGGGGAACTTCATCGGCTGGTGGCCGTAGTTGTGAAAAGTGGGTCGTTTGTCGGAAGGGAAGGAAGCGACAAGCCGCTCAAGAGCAGCTATCTATGGCCAAGATGAGTAAGCCTAGCACACTGTTGAGTAGGCTGGACAACCCACCAAGGGATCGTACATATCCACTTCCTTCTTCTTGAGCGAGACTGACTGAAGTGTTTCACCCGCATACGGGCAGCAGGTAGGAGGTGCGTTGGATGGTAACATATCGAGCAGGAAATCTTCGATGTCTGCGGGATACTCTTTGATGCGTTCATGGATCTCCCTTTGCCATGCTGAGAGGTCCTGAGAATTGCTCTGCTTGGCGGCGGCCAGGTCGCCGTAGTATTGCTGAGGACGTGGCTGGCGTGGGGTTGCCTTGTCAGACATTGGGAAGTTACGTGGGTGTGGTGAGTGTATGAAAGTGTCGCAGTCGATACCAACGTCGATGCGAACGTCGACAAGGTGAGCAGAGGAAAGAGCGTTATCATCTTTAGAGAACGCCATATTTGAACGGACACGAGGCGCGTCGAAACCGGGGTTCAAAGCAGCTACCAAATGCAGAGCGATCTGTGTGACAACGAGCTGGATGTAAGATTAGGCTGACGCATCGACGCAGCCCCACTTACGGTCGATTTTCCGATATCAGGCCGCTGATCAATCCCAAGGGATGGTATCGTCAGTTCGTACGCCTTCACTTTCTGCTATCAAAGGAGAGGGCAGAGTTCAACAAAGCATAAGCGCCGAACATTGCCACATCAAATCTCCCCGAAGTAGTTACTATTCTCACGCTTACGACGCCGTTTATCGATCATCATGGTTCATATTGGGTTCTGGAAGCCTTTATTTGTTCAGGCCCCCGTGTTCCGCCGTGTTTCACGCACAAAGTTACCACGGGCTGGATGTTGGAGCATGCTTTGCGTAACCTGAAGAAAGTGCTACAGATGCCACTGCAAGCGCCACTCTGGTAGCGCGGTTGGTCGGTGTCAAGAATCAACACAGGTCAACACTCTGCTGAGACACCTCATCATACGGGCAGTTTCCAGGCTGGACTGAGAATTGTACAGAGCTACGCTCAATGACACTAAGCTTGAAAAGAGATGGAGATCTGCGGTGTACGTCTCCGCGATGCCTCCTGCTCAGCGCCTAAGCCTTCAGATCACTCGCCAAGTCGAACGTTAGCCGGATGGTGGAAGCTTTGCGTTTAGAACAATCGATCCATACCATCCTTGGATGGAAAAGCCATCAGTCTGCCAAGGCGGGTCTATGACCATGCGGTTCTGTGGGAAGAATGGAGGACGACTTCTGACAAGAGCCCCCGTGTTTTTCTACCGCGTGCTAGACATTTGATAGATATCTGTCGGTGGCAAAGTTGGACTAACCCTTGGTATCGAATGAGTTGAATTCGCCACATCATATTGATACGATGCCCGTCCCGCAATGACAGTTACAGGGCCGTCAACCGAGTTGCCTTTGCACCCTTTTCGATAGTGAAGGTGCCAAAAGACAGTCATCAACTGTTGAAGGAGTGATAGGGAGTGGCGTGAAGACGAGTGAACGAACCTTGAGGGAGGCTGCTAGAGGGAGGAGCCCGTTAGGCACACGGGAGAGAGCAGGAAGGAACAATACATTAGAGGGCGTCCAAGCCCAGTATATATACATGAGGGAAGGCATCAGCTGATCGTACAGTAAGCGTGTCAGGTGAGGCCTGAGTCATGGTGAGTCATCAGTCGTAAGCTACGTGAGTCAGCGTTAGTAAGACGGAACCGGAACTCCGGGTTACCGGTGATAACACATGTTAAAGGAGCGGAGGTCCGAAGGGACCGGAGGTCCGAAGTGAGTCCGTAATCTAATCTACTGAGATCAGGACGAGAGATAACGAGTCCTGTAGATAAGATAAGAGCGAAAAAGGAAGGTATGCGTACAGTACGGTACGTAGCGTTGCAGAACACAATGTAAGTCCATATCAGGGAAGCCTGATAAGATAACGCCTGAAATGGTAGAAGTTCAACATCAACAGCATCCAACAGCTAATGGCACCACTTATGACGTCTGTTTTGGGACGTTTCGCGTCGAAGTGGCGTGGCCGTGTTCTGCCTCGTCGAATAATAGGCGGAAACCAGGGTCCGCGGTCGCATCAAAGTTTCCTAAAACAGACTGAACTCCCACGAGCCACAACTAGTACTACTCGCCCCATTTGGTAGTTCCCTTGTTCACCCCTTGGATTTCGTCTACACCCGCGTTAAATGTATGGTCGATGTCCAGGAGAAAAGACGCACGAGGTATCCGAGGCGTTGACTGGAAGGCGCTGTACCCAAGTTGGAGCTTGATGAACGAACGACGACAGCAAGGTTCGGTGATTCTATTTGGTACTGTTTGGGACAGTGGCGCGATAGTGGTCCGCCACCGCCACCGCAACATGATCCCGACGACCAATTCAACGTCCAAGCTCCCGGTTCGACCTATCCGTTACCTCCTCTCTGCCATTCAGTCACAACGGAGGCTCTACAGGCGGTCAAGCAGCTGACATTCAAGTGCCGATGGAAGACGATGCGGCAGAAAAGCAACCGCGCTGGACTACCGCGAGATGGTCGAGGAGACTCCGCTGTACACCCTACGCACTAGTATCTTCACTCAATTCCCGTGTGTTGTATTTCTGCCCCTCCCCTGCATTCTTCTGACTTTCTCCCCGTGCAGCGGTTTCCAGCTTGATCTGATGTGAGCGTGCTTACGTGGGCTCCTCTTGCCGCACTGATAGCGGATATGTGCAAGACGCAACCGAAAGGGGAGCCCGGAGTACCCACCGGGAACGAGCGTGAGTCACAGCTCACAAGTGTGGATTTGATATACGGGTGGCTGAGAAGAAGAGCAGCATTACAGGCCAGGGTCCAAGCTGCTTCGAGACGAGCAACGTAAGTGTCGGTCTCTTGCGTGCGTGCGGTGGGCGCATACATACATGCACTCGTTGGTCCGCTCGTTATCGCTGACTTATATGCGCGTTGTAGGACACCTGATCGTCGTCTCTGACGTGCTCATCTTCTGTATGCTCGCGCTCCTCGGCTGCCGGGCGTATAACTCGGGTGCCGGGACGGTGTGGAGAATCGATCTCATGGCGTGACTAGTATATCATCGACGCTTTCATTTTCATAACAACAACAATATGGACGGTCCTCAACATGAGTAGTGGGCGCATAACTGGTAAGTCCTGCATTAGAGGAAGTCTCGATCAGCACGGTAACGGGAGCAGGATCGTCACCGTAACGTACCTTCATTCTGATCCAACAATCCCCTACTACAGGGTGCGTTCCCTCTTGCCTCCCGCAATCTCGCACAATGGTGCGATAATGCTTGGTGTACAGGGGCAGTGGACGTTTCTCCGTGGCGTGCTCGCGACCGTCGACCGCCCCATGTTTGGCTGGTTCTTCTGGCTCTCTCGCATGTCCATCCCACTCCCCCCCTTCGTGGTCGTGTATGCGTAGATTGCGCACGACCACGTGGTGCATCACTTCTTCGTGGGGATGCACTTCTGTGAGTCGTCCGCCCGTAAGTGTCATTCGCGCTGACTAATCGCCCT